>JAQGAH010001269.1:0-16170 GCA_034696885.1 Lepidocyrtus paradoxus
ACTTGCGGAGATCTAAAATATCCGTTCATATTACATTTACCTAACTACGTAGTTTCAATAGTGATTATTTTTGACAAATATATAGAATTATTAATGAGGGGCCGTGTACATATCATATGTTACTGCTATACTTAGTGTGATTAAGAAGGTCACGCGTTACCGTTGTAAATTCTATAAAGCCAGATCCTTGAATCTAATAATGGTGTGACAAGAGAGGAAGGGTTTAAAAATTTCTATGTTTTGTCTTATTGGGATGTAACGACCCCTATTCGTTGGGGTTGATTGGCTGAAGACAAAATTAGTCGTAAGGTAGCTATGACAAGGAATTGAGCTCAGATCGAGAGCTGATCGCAGGGATTCTTGTGGTTTTTTCAAAGATGGAAACATATTATGTCATTTATCAGTTACACCACACCACGTCCCATGTCAGTAACTGGTGTTAAGATGAGGGTGTCTCCAATTTTGAATTATTCATCATCAAGTCCTATTGAAATCAATGTAGATTCATATGCAACTGCACATCTAAGTAGTGTCTAGTGGTAATTGTTGGTTAAGCTTATCACGACATTGACGGATGACTGATCCCACGATAAGTTTAAAGGTCTCGTTATCCATGATATTTACATTGATAATCCTCCATTCATGAAACAAGATTTTTTGCTTATGTATTTATCATTGGCACGTGTGTGGATGCCTTATACATCATGTGCATTGTTATACAGTCAGTTTGAAAACTTTTTTTGTATGGGTTTAGAACGTGGGCTCCAGCATAATACATGGATTTGTATGAGACGAAAGCAATGTAAAATCACATTGCATTAGTCATTTCATGTATGATATGATGATGAGTGATGACACATCATTTTATGATTGATTTTACACATTTAAGGCAGCACTTGTTGTCTTAAATTGGGTTTTAGATATGACGAATAAAACGCTGCTGGGAAATTAATCCAACATAAAAACCGACTTTAATAAGGCTCGCGTATTGCGCTCCTAATGTCAAATAGGAATCTGAAATATATCCAGGTTGGCAGTGGTTAACCATTGTCGTCATCTGGGAATTGGGAATTTCTTGAGTGATAGTTATCTTCAACTCATCCAGTTTGTTAATGCAATTTATATTCTTTTAAATACTGAGAAGCTGTCTTGACTTCACAAATAAGGTGAGCAAGTTTGCCATATCCCATCTCCAAATCTGAAAATTATGTGACCAGCGAACATTTGACGTAGTAACCTCATGCGAGATCGTGATATGTGTGGAGTTTGAGTAAAACATGATATGCAATGTATTTTAGAAATAAAACCATCTCAAACATTCTTTATCTGTATGATAGTTGCAAAATGTTAAAATTCAAGAGTTATTGCAAAAGGTGTTTAGAAATAAAATATTCCAAATATGGATATTAGGGAGGATTTTTTCTGCATGTGTAGGAGCCGAATTGGTACAGAAAAGTTGGGTCACTGTGAAAAGAAAAAAAACATAATTTCTAATTCATTCTCATACAAGGAAAGTTTTTGTACCTTTGGATTGAAGATGGTTGTGGAAGATAATTAATTACACCGGTTAATTACACTCTTTTTGATCTAATTCCCAGTTCAGCCAACTTCGTGGGAATTGCATAAGCCTCTCTGCAAGTGAGTTTTTCAGGAGCCAATTGCAGTTTAATGCAGTTCCTCTATATTAAAATCAAACTAGTCCACCAAAAGCCATTGCCTGCGAGATTAGAAACGAGGAAATAAAAAATATTAAAAATACTTGCAAACTACTAATATTTACAATGGATTTTTTCTATTCTCATGGAAATGAGAATAGTCTCAATCAGATTCGTCGCTTATACTACTTACTAACATTATGTTTATGCAATATTTTCTTGTAGTTGGAACATGATAGGTACGTATGAAGTGGTTTAGAACGCAACTTTGTAAAACTACTGTACAAAATTGTTTCATTTAGAATAAAACATTATAGTCGTAAACTTCCCCTTGAACAGAGGATACGGAGGCGAAATGCCTGGGAGGACGATTTAGTAGTAACTGAAGGTTTTATTTTCTCGTTAATTGAGAGTAAAAGTAAAAGCTATGGAAAACTTTAGCAAGAAATTCGACGGGGTACAACACGTTCAACTTATAAACGGTGGGGACAGCCCACATAAGAAAGCATTCAACGCAACGGAAGCAGTTTTACACGAGGGTCAGAGAAAATACAGGTTTCCTGGCGATATCCATATCAAATGGATTAAGCTCAAGTCAGCGGTGAAGAAAAATTTGCTGGCGCTATCAGTCCTCTTCATTTTACTAGTAGTGGGGTGGATCTTTATCCCTTATTTTATTCATCAGCAGATTGCAAATGTAATAGTAAATGTTCCATGTGATTAAAGCTAAATGAAATACATAAAAATTGACGAAAATAGATGAAAGCCCTAGATAGACCAAAGCAAATGAACGTATAAATTTTTTATTTGCTTCCAGAAAATTGTGATTTCTCCAGACGCAAATTTAGAACTTTACTCCTTCTGGGTGCATCCACCTATGCCAATATATTTTAAGGTTTACCTTTTCAACGTAACAAATCCGGAAGAAATAAAACATGGAGGACTACCTAAGTTGGTGGAAATAGGTCCATACGTGTTCCAGGAGAACAAGACAAAGGTTGACATAACTCATGACGAGTCTAGTGATACGATCACTTATAAGGAACACATCAGCTATCACTTTAGAGAGGACTTGTCTGGCCAAGCGAGGATGGAGGATGTGGTCACCATCATCAATGTTCCGTTCGCTGCAGCCATAATTAAAATCACTGACGACTTTCCATGGCCTCTAAATGACCTTGCCAAAACTATATTGGTAAGCTATAAGGAAAAACTGTTCATACAGAGGAGGGTGGAGGAAACTCTCTTTGCAGGATGGAAAATACCTTTTCTAGAGAAGATCGAGGAAGATGTGGGTGTCAGCTTGATACCAAATAACACGTTTGGATTTTTTGTTGGTGTGAGTCGTCTGCTTAAAACAACAACTTTTTGAATTTTGAAACGTCTACGTAATATGAAAACGATCTGTTGCATTTTAATCTATCTTTAGAAAAACAATACAGTGCATGGACCGTACACAATTTCGCGTGGCACATATGACAAGTCTTCCTTCGGAAAGATGCTCAAATACAAGGGCGAAAATCACTTAAATTACTGGGGAGATTCGACCTCCTCCTGCAACAAAATCCAAGGAACGGACGGGAGCATATTTCCTCCATTCGTGACAATGTCCACAACGTTGAAAATATTCAATGCCGAGCTCTGTGGTTCCATCTCATTGACTTATAATACCTCCGCGCACTATGAAGGGATCGAAGGTTACAGGTTTACTACTCCGTCAACGGCCCTGCAGGATCCCAGAGAGGGTGGGGAGAACCAATGCTACTGTTCGACATTTGAAGACGAAGGGGAATGGGGGAAATGCTTAAAGCAAGGAGCTCTGAACCTGGGACCTTGTAGAGATGGTGCCCCGGTGGCAATGTCCACTGCGTATTTTCTCGACGCTGACCCGGAGTACATTGAAAAAAGTGGAATGGTTCCAGATAGGGCTAAACACGAAATATTCGTGGACATTGAACCTTTGTCTGGAGTGATTCTCCAGGCTAGTAAAAGGATCCAGATGAATCTGATCTTAAAACGGGTGAAAGGCATGTCATCCATGTCCAAAGTTCCTGAAATGCTTTTTCCACTGGTGTGGGCAGATGAGGTTAGCATAAAAATATCGGAATTTAAAGAAACCTTTGGAATTTAGTATCTGATATGAAATACGTTCCTCTTTTTCATAATATCATACCAGTGTGCTTCATTGGATCCGAAGAATGCCGAGATGCTAAAGTCTACCCTATTCGTGCTGTATGCAGTGAATATTTTCTCAAAATGGGGAACGGTTTCAATAACAGCGGCAATCTGCCTCTACCTCATGTTAAGATAGTTGCGCTAATGGTCAAGGTAATGCACATATTTATCAGAACCCGACTTTAAATGGACCCTGTTATGATAAGTATGTACTTTGTAGTGTGACTATTGCTGGAATCCAGTAACCTAATCATCTTATTGGTTAATATTATTATGCCACTTCTCAAACAAAGTTTTTTTTGTGACTGGAAAGATTTAATACATGTAACAATCAATCAAGAAAATTCGATTTTTTATTGATTATTATATAGTAATAAAGTTTGACATGAAATGTTATATAAAAATGTAAGGCACATTAGAAGATCTTGTATTGCTATAGTCAAGTCAGCATAATATACAATTGTAAAAGCACAGCATGATTATGCTTTACCATAAAGAACATACCTAGTACTTCATAACTCATATTATGGCCTCTTCCTCGCAAATCATAATATATGAAATGCAATTATTCAGTTCAACAGATTTCTTTCTTCATTAAGTGAAGTCAGTAAACACTTGTCTTGCCGAAGTCTGCCAAGACATGTCACAGATTGCATTGATCCCTGACCATTTCTGGGTTTAATAGAATGAACTTGTATTCCCTACCACCCATTCAGACAGGGCGAATCTTTAAGCTTTCTGCAGGTTTCACTTTTGTATAAAAAAAGAACCGCTCGGATGACCTGATTGAAAATGTATCATATTCACTCAAATGAAAAAAAAAGTCATGCATACGTTAACCCCATAAGTATCTGTATTTGTAGCAACTAATATTGAATATTTTTAGATGATGAAAAAGTTGAATAAGTACTAAACCGGTCCCGGTTGCCTGTGCAGAGAGTTGTGAACAGAGCAACATTTTTTTTATGGAGATTGTCTTTCTAGTTCGTCTAATCATGACAACGCCGGTGGGACAAGTCGGGACAGAGAACCAATCTATTATTTAACTCATACATACCATCAGATTATTATAGCCCGTGGCTTATCATGGCTAAATATCCATTATGACTACGGCATAAGGGCCATAAAATATTCACCCTATGTATATGATGATAGGGAAGGGAGATAGATGATGTATTCCTATATGTGTAGGAACCCAGTTGGTGTAAGTGGTTTTACTGTAGAAATAAATTTCTACATGATTTTCATAGAAATAAAATGTTGTTGCCCTTCCGATTGTAGATTGATTAGGACATGTTTAGAATTATGTAGCAAAATTACGCTGAATTCGAATTCAGCTCTGCCATATTATGTACCTTGAATGAACAGACAGCATGTCAGACATGTTTTTGCAACTTTCTTTGCAATCTAATTCCCATATAAGTTAACTCGGTGGAAAGTACCTAAGTTACACCGTAAGTTCAAGGTTTTCCCAGGAGTCATTTCAAAGCAGCTTTTTCATCATTGTTGTCGGACTGCGAGATGAAAGAGGTCATAAATAGCACTAGAAACATTCGCAGAAAACTATGTGTTTTCTTTGAAACGATTAAAAGTGGCTTACGGACCAATAAGATTAGGTTAATGCATGATTTCTTTAGCTACAAATATGCATAAAGTCATCTGAAACAAATATAAAAAATTAAAATTTATAAATATAGGGATATTTTAGTAAAATACGGCATTGGTAAATTGCAACCTGGTCTGAAAAGGTGCGTAGGTGAAATCTTAAACAATAACAATCCAAGCAACAAGTTTAAAAAAAGAGTAACTGAGGATTTTAATCTTTTGTTACATGAGTAACAGCCATGAAAATTTGTACCAAGAAGTACGATGGGGTCCAGCACGTTCAAATAATCAACGGCGACGACAGTGCACGAAACAAATCATTCAGCGAACCGGAAGTAAAGGAAGGCGAAGAAGAATACGGGCCTCTTGGCCACATCCAATGGACAAAGCTGAAGTCGCCCGTGAAGATAAATTTGGTAGCGCTATCAGTCTTCCTCATTTTATTAGCAGTGGGGTGGATCTGCATCCCTTATTTTATTCATCAGCAGATTGCAAATGTAATAGTAAATGTTCCGTGTGATTAAAGCTAAATAAAATATACTTAAATTGACGAAAACAGATGAAAGCTCTAGATGGATCAAAGGGAAATAAAAGTGTAAATTTTGTATTTGTTTCCAGAAAATTGTAATTTCCCCAGAAGCCAATTTAGAACTTTACTCCTCTTGGCTAGACCCGCCTATGCCAATATATTTTAAAGTTTATCTTTTCAACGTAACCAATCCGGAGGAGATAAAACATTCCGGGCTACCTAAGCTGGAAGAAATTGGTCCGTATGTGTTCCAAGAAAATAGAACAAAGTTTGACATAACTCATGACGAGTCTAGTGATACGATCACTTATAAGGAACACATCAGCTATCACTTTAGAGAGGACTTGTCTGGACAATCTAGGATGGAGGATGTAGTCACCATTATCAATGTTCCATTCGCTGCGGCCATAATTAAAATCACTGACGACTTTCCATGGCCTCTGAATGACCTTGCAAAAACTGTATTGGTGAGCTATAAGGAAAAACTGTTTATACAGAGGCGGGTGGAGGAAACTCTGTTTGCAGGATGGAAAGTACCTTTTCTAGAAAAGATCGAAAAAGATGTGGGCATCAGCCTGATACCAAATAACACGTTTGGTTTTTTTGTTGGTGTGAGTCTTCCAAAAATCCATATTAAATATAATTTCTTGAAACTTATTTGTACTTTGATTAAAACGACCCGTTGCATTTCAATTTATGTTTAGCACAACGATACGACAAATGGTCCATATACAGTATCGCGTGGCACATATGACAAGTCTTCATTCGGAAACATACTTAAATACAAAGATAAAAGTCATTTAAACTACTGGGGAAATTCGACCTCTTCGTGTAACAAGATCCAAGGAACAGACGGGAGTATATTCCCTCCATTTGTGACAACGTCAACAACGTTGAGGATATTCAATGCAGAGTTCTGTCGTTCCGTTTGGCTGACTTATAATACCTCCGCGGAATATGAAGGGGTCAAAGGGTACCATTTTACAGCCCCGCAGTCAGTCCTGGAGGATCCCAGAGAGGGCGGGGTGAACCAATGCTACTGCTCGTCATTTGAAGGTGAATGGGGAAAATGCTTAAAGCAAGGGGCAATGAACCTAGGTCCTTGTAGAGATGGTGCTCCAGTGGCGATATCAGCCCCACATTTTCTCGACGCTGACCCAGAGTACATTGAAAAAAGTGGATTGGTTCCAGATAGGGCGAAACACGAAATATTCTTGGATGTTGAACCTTTGACTGGAGTGATTCTCCAGGTTAGTAAAAGGATCCAGATCAATCTGATCTTGAAACGGGTGAAAGGCATGTCATCCATGTCCAAAGTTCCTGAAATGCTTTTTCCACTAGTGTGGGCAGATGAGGTTAGCAGGAAAATATCCAAATTTAAAGAAACCTTTGTGATTTGATTTCTTACATGAAATAATGATTCTTTTCATGTCTTTCCAGTGTGCTTCGTTGGATCCAAAGAACACCGCAATGCTGAAATCCGCCCTATCCATACTTTGGATGGTGGATATTTTCTCAAGATGGGGACTAATTTTAATACCAGTAGCTCTATACCCCTTCCTCATCTTGAGAAATTTGCGCTAATGTCCAAGAAGTAATTTCCAATTGTAATTGAGTTAACCATAACTGTTCATATTATTCTGCTCCACAAACGAATTTGTGAGTGCATAAATGTACATAAATTGTAATTTATTTATTTGAATATAAAGTCTGACATAAAAATTATCACGTCATATAAATGTAAAAGGTCAACAACAGGTTCTAAACTATCTGTAGCTCAAGTCAGCATATATAATTGTATAAGCGCAATCACCATCCTTTCTGCCCTCATCATATCACCCTTAGCTAATTCAACAATGCACATAATCACTTCATACTTCATAGTATGTTATCTCCCTCTCGAATCATAATGTAATCGATCGTTATATGTGGGAGTAGATTACGAGCATTAAAGCTCAATTTTTTCAATGTCATGTCTGTATTTTTCCTTCACTCTTTTGTCGTCCTCATGTCAGAATGCATTAGCCATGTACATATTATCTGTCAGCTAGCATAAAATTGCTTGCATTTTTCTTCACATTTTTTAAATTAACAGAGCATGGGACGTAATCCCAATTTGCGATATTGAGAGACCTCTCATATGCAAAATAAACTTTGCATGTTTTACAACGCTTCAAATGAGCTATTTTAAATGAGAGAAATCCCGACAATATTCTCACCTTTAAAAGACCACAAAAGACAAGCTTTTCCACCTCAAGCAAACAAATAAGCGCAGAAACGCTCATGGTGTCCTTTCCAAAGTCTTCAATTACCTTATCAGTAGGATTATGAAGCCTCCAAGTTTCAGACTCGTTTTTTTCCTTTTTGAATGAAAAAAGTCGTTTTTATCTTTGAACCTAATCTCGATATTCTTTTTATCAACGACAATCACCCAACTTATTTACCCATTATACGAATTAGAGCTGCCCATGCATGTGCAAAAACTTTTTTGTGAGAACATTAGCTTTATGAAGAGTTTATTAAAAATCTAACAACAATGGCGTATTCAAAAGAGCAAGGAAAAAAACAAAAAAAAATATATTCATATAATTGCTAATTAAATTTTGTCTGTGTATTTAACTGGGTTGAATGTGAATGTTTGTGTAGTTAATGGGAAGGGAATCCCACAAGTCGAGCCGGTCTGAGAACGGCTCCATGATGATTTTTGGGCTCTCCTCAAGTTGGAGGTACTTGATAGGGCTGAGTCCCGAAAGCTCAGAGAGTTGCATTGAATTCCACTCTAGAACATCGCCCCACGTCGAGGTTGGTCTCTTATATTCTGCAAAGGACGTCCAGAGTCTTACCAACCGCTGGGAAAATAGGGCGAGATTAGACTCCCTGTCTATTTCAGGAAAGTTGTGTAGCTTGAAGAAAAACTGGAGGGGATCGCTGTGAGCTGGCCCGTGATACCCAAACTCTTTCGGAATGCTGAATATGTCCAGCCAACTTTGTTGTCCAGGTTGGGTAAAGTAGTAGAGATAAACTGGGCTAAATCTGGAGTGAAGAATGGCCGCGTTTCTGTTGCACTGGAAGAAATTTCTGTCGGAGAACATGTTGGTGAGGTTGTCCCTTGTTTGGAGACTTACCGGTTGATTCCCAAAGTAGAAGCGGCGGATGTCGTTGGAAGCTTCAAAATTTGGGTTTGGAACAGCTTCAACGAAGCTTAGGGCGAATGGGGCTATTTTGTTCCAGTTATCGTTGAACTCATCCGTCAGTTCTGTGCTGTTCATTATAACTGGGGCAATATGAAATTTCCATATAGAAATTAGGCCTTTTTGGAGCACATGCAATCTGATTTAGATGAAAACAAACGAAATCAGTAAAACTTACTGGCGGAATATAATGTTGCCCCTTCCTGTGAGTTGACGCCTGTCATCCACGGAACCCTATTAAAGTTTCCAGATTCTAGCATAACCAGCGGATGATCAGGGAGAAAGATGGTCCCAGAAGCTTTTTTTGTTTCCTCAATGGAAGGAGCAAATGGAACAATTGGATCATCCTCCCAACCCGATAAGTCGTGCTGAGCAGCTACAATCTCATTCGCATCTTTATTCATCAGGCACGCCACCAAATATCTGTGATTCTTGGTAGGGCAGCCGATACTAAAACTGAGTCTCTTTGCAACGCTTTTCGGATTTGGTACAAACGACCATGGACATAGGCTGTTCCCACTCTGAGATATCGCTGCAACAAAGAGGCCCCTACTCGATCGGAATATGAAGCAATATTTCATATATTTAAATATAATATTTCATTGCAATTAAGTAATGTTGACTATGTGTTCAAAAATGAAATATGACCTGCTCATTGGGCTCAAAACATGGTAGGAAACCGAAACTGAGCCGCTACTGTCACCAAATATTGTAACCTGAGAATTTAAATTGGTTGCATATTAGCTACCAAAAAGACTTAAAACAGAAAAGGTAGTAGACTGAGCTAAATACAATACAACTAGGAGGAGATTTTCTGCGAATTTGCGAATAGTATTCAAATGCAAACCTGAGCAGGATCCCCACCAAATGCTGCGATATTATCTCGTATCCACCTGAGCAATAGAAATATTATTAAATCATGGGAAAGCTCGTTAATGAAAAAATATCCCATGTAAAAAACGTGCCAGTTTTTTAAGTTCCATGAACAACTAGTGGTGGATAGCAGTTCATTCAAGACTGTATAAACTATGCCTATGGAATTTTATGAATGGCACGTTTTTTTCCTGGTCTATGACTCATAACGTCTGAGTTTATTACCTAAGCGCAAGCACTTGATCCTTCATGCCAAGATTTGCTTCATATATGTCATCCCCCGTGTTAAGGAAGCCAAGGGCTCCCAAACGGTAATTGAAAGTAACTAGAATAACGTCCCTGACAAATATTAACAAACATTTATAATCTCAAAACGTCCCATAAACGTTATTTCAAAGATTAAAATGTCAAGTGAGATGAAATGAATAAATTTTCTATACTCGTCCATAAAGTAGTGGGGTCCATAATCCTCTCCGCTTCCAAACATGAAGGCACCTAAACATTTGACAAGTTTTTATATAATTGAGTTTTAAGTTTTTCTGAAGCATTACTAAATCCAAAGCAAAATGGGTTTCAGAAATAATTATACCCAATACCTCCGTGTATATACACCATTACAGGCAAGACTTTCTCCATTTCCATCGGTCGATAGATGTTGAGGTAAAGACAGTCCTCAGCTCCAATAACGACATTGGCATTTTTGTCAAATTGCATGCATCGATCTCCAAACGCTGTGGCATCTCGAATTGCCTCCCATTTTGGGGCTGGACCAGCAGGCTAGAAAATCATGATGCCAATTTTTCGCAATGATTTCTACTTTAAAACCATGATACGCAACTTATTCCTCCCATTACCTTAAAATTCTCCGTAACTTGAGCATACGGAATCCCCAAAAACTCCAAATAATCCCTGCCATTCCTCGACTCTCCAAATTTCCCCCGAAGCTGTCCTTGCCCAACTGTAGCTATCGGATCCACATCATAAGTCTTTTCACCACTCACCCCTCCACCCCCTCCACACACCAGAATAACTAGCAGAACCAGCACTGATTTAACTCTCACTCTAGTTCTATTTGAAGGGCCCTCCACTCCCAGCCCTAACACTTCACTCAGAAACGTCAAACTTTGGAATGCTAACGAGATCATCACTGCAGCTACTGGACTTGCAAACAAAAATGCTATATTTTAGCATCTGCAAAACTCACAAAAACTCATTTGTTTTCCTAGAGCAGGCCTAGAGAGACTAATTTGCAAACAAGGCGTATTCCCAATAAAAAGGAAAAATGCATTTGCATTCAATTCTGAAATGAAATTTCAGTTAAAAAGTGACTTCCCTTCTATGAGCTAACTACACTCACTCCTTTTTTATCCTTGTCGTGGGAAATTTTCTCACGCCTTTTGTCCATTGTTTCATCCCATTTAATTGTATGCACTTGCCAAAGGGATATCATATCACGTGAGCTCTGCCACCAGAGGATATTTACCTCCTCACTCAGCTTATCTGATAAAACCTTGTTACAGTTACCACTTTCTATTTATGAAAACTCAGCTCACTGTGTCACTATTGCTATTGATGTGATCTATGACGGCGGATGATGAGGATCGGTAAGGTGTTTACAAGCGTTTATCTTTACATATATTCGAGTGAGAGTAGGCAGGTAGATGATGTTGGTTTACTTTACATTTGCAACGCTCAGGGTTCAACGTTATCGAGAGTGATTCAGAAACCAGTATAGGTATTATTTCATATTAATCACTTAATCAGTGTAGGACATCATTCGTAATATCAATATCACTTAACATGGGTTATTACATATGTATAAACATGTTTTTGCAGAGAAGCGCATTATTTAATATGGTTATGTAATGGTAGCAGTTCCTCATTGGAGTGTAATGAGTGTATACAAGTGTAAATGCAATGTTCATGTCAATTTCTCTATCGAAAATCTTGATTGTTGACTTTTAGAACGTTGGCCGACATGTACATATAAGTATTGCGCTAATGAGTACCATACATAGAATCAAAGTCAACAAACAGAAAAACTCATGAAATGTATGCATTAATGTAGGGAAATTGTGTTAGATTTATGAATTGCAAAGATAAATTCTCTTATTTTGAGATTTATTTCAAAATAGTAAAAAAGGATTCCAAAGTGTAAATCATATTTATTTAATTACGGATGTCAGTTCCCTCAGCAGGATTCTAGATTGAACTAGGAAAAGCATGGCCGAGTGATTAATATACGTTAGTATGTACCAGCGGCCTTCTCCCTTTCGTACATTGAAATAAATGATGTAAAAAGACACACTGACGAAGTTTTGTTACAGTTGTTGTATCCTATCTATGAGCCAAAAAAAACATTGCACATCTTTCACCTCATTGAATGGGGGATACGGATAAATAGCACTTATATTGTGTTTAATATAAGGAGAGAAATATGATAAGGCCAAGGTGAAGAACACGGAACTGGGATGCTGATGGGATCCCGGAAAGAAATGCATTTTTAAAATTCATATGAATGACCGTTTATTTACTGTATTTAAATGAGACTATCAAAATTGATAAAACAAAGCCTAAAACGATATAACCCAGAGTAACAGCAAATCCGGGCCACACATTAGGATGTAAAAATCCCCACCCCCGGCTAAAGATAGATCGCATAGCTTCACCTGCGAGTGTACAAGGTAGAGCGTATGAAATATTTTGAAGTATAACTGGCATCCCTTCCACTGGCCAGTGCATTCCAGATAGACTCATATTTGGCATAAAGATCGCCAATGCTAGCAAGGCAACTTGTAGTCCATCCGTACAAAATGAGCCAAACACAAATCCCACAGCAACTCCCATATAGGTTGTCAACATGCCGAGCAGAAACATTAGCCACAGAGAGCCCACAAGATTCATTTTAAATATCCAAGCTATAATCACATAAATGATGAGGATTCGCAGCACTCCAATAAAAAACTCTGTGATGGAATAAGCCACAAATACTTCCCACATGTGAATCCCCGTCACCATTGAGCGTTTCATGGTTCCATCCGTTTTTTCGCTGACGTAACGAATACCAGAGCTCACCATCGGCCAAAAGAAAATCACACCTATGAAGATAGACGGAACTAAATAATCCCCGAAAACAGCTCCATCCTGACCCAGAATAGGATTCTTGTAGCTCAGAGGATAGTCACCCCTGGCAGGGTTATAGCCACAATCTGCTAGAAGACTACGTACAAATTTTTCGAACGCCAAATGCAGCTCTGAAGAAACTACCAGAGCAGTTATAGCGTCTGAAAATCATAGAGAAATTATGACAATTATTTACAGTTGTTTTAAAGTGCAGAGCACAGCCCAACTGTAAAATGTACAGTGGAAGTCATGCATGTTTTAAATTTAAATATTACTTGTTTCATCTAATCTTGCGACGATATTGGATTTGTGGAAGTCCTCCGGATCAGCATTTAAGCCGGACACTGCTCTGTCGTAAAATTGGGATGAGAATTCTGGGGGAAAATATAGAAATCCAAATATTTGACCCTGCATAACAGCTTCCTCCGCTTCTTCCTTGGAATCAAATTCTTTCTTACAGGCATACAACAAATAACATAAAATTAATTGCAACACGCTCATATTGGAGTAAGAAAATAATTGTATTACCAGTTGAAATATTACGGGTCCTAGATCCCTTTTTATTTTATGACCTGACTCTTACCAGATCAAACGTTGGGGCGGATGAATGTTTCAAGTATTTGCAGCTAAAATAGTCCAAACTGCACGTCTCATCCCAAGCGCTTTTAAGATCAGTACATGTCTCAGAAACATTGGCTAATTCCTCATTCACCACACCAAAGTTGATAAAAGTTAATTTGTTTCCCGTGCCGATATTATATGTTGAGACTGCAAGTGCAGGCACGCTGATGACGAGGATGAGCATCCTAATACAATATAGACCGTTGTGTAATTGTAATTATGATAGCAAATAACCTTTATCCTTATTTCGCAATGTTTTGCAATTGTAAATATTTATGTATTGGATGCACAAACAAAGTTGGGATAAGCATCCGAAATAATGTTTTATATTATTGAATTTCTTACGTCAAGCTTCTCAGTGTCACGGTTGCATTTTTATAGACCAGACCGCGGACTCTATTTAGAGAATCCGAAGTTGTTGAAGCTTTTGATGGAAGGGATGCAAATCGGGGAAGGGCCTGTGTTCCCAAGATTTCTTCGAGGTTACCTGAGCTCTGGCTACGGGTTAGCTGAAGCACTGTGGCTTCCAATGAGTTTGTCCCAAACCTTTCCATTAATGTTGAAGGGGAATCTTCTGCAATCAGTTTTCCTTCACTCATTACCCCAACCTAGAAATTCGATTCAATTACAAAGTGGGAAGTATTAAGGTAGAGAATGTCTTAACTGCTAATTATAAAACTAATGCGATATATATAGTTATGCGTTGTTTATAGTTATGAATAGCAATTAAGACGTACCGTGTCGGAAAGTCTGGCTTCTTCTATGTAATGAGTAGTAATTATGATGGTTGCTTTTCTAGTCTCTTTTAAATCAGCCAAGTGCTTCCATATACTAAAATACAAACAATTACAATAATTGCAAAAAGTTTTTAGTGTACCATGACATTTTCAATACTTACGGCTCCATTTACCTTTCACGAAGTAAAGGGTCAACCCCAACTGTCTGAAATTGGTTATCAGTTTTAAATTAGTTAATACATCATAAAAATGTTTGATGTTTTACAGGGAAACACAATTGCTTCCCAGAATATGTTCTTCCAGTTCTTACATATCCAAGCACTTAAAAATTCAAATTAAAGTAGTCTGTACTAACCGGCTCGTCAAGTATAATTAGACCAGGGGCATGCTGCAAGCTTATCGCAAAGGATAGCCGTCTCCGTTGACCACCACTAGATTTGCATAAAATGAAATCCAAAATTCTAAAAAGCTAACTCAAATCATAAAGAAAAAGTTGCAAATTGATATATCACTCTACCTCAAATTTCCTACTCGTTTGAAGTATTCAGGAAGTTGCAGCAAATTCGTATAAAACACCATTGCAGTCATTATCTCAAACTCGTCCATTCCATTCAGTTTCCCAAAGTATTTAAATGTCTCCATTATGGTGAATTCGTTGTAGAGTGAATAATCCTGAATAATAGCAACTTATAAGAATATAGTCATATATACTTTTATAGTTTTACATCTTAAAAAGTCAATTTTTGTCATACATCAAACCGTTTTCATTCCAATGTAATGGAATTTGCAATTCTAATTATTTACCATTGAAGACAAAGCAAATCAAGAGCTACCATTTTTTCACATTTTGCAAAAAAGATAAGAGAACGCTCGAATTAATATCAAAAACTTGAATCAACCTTTTTAATAAAATAGGAAACTACTGAAAAGGATCCACCACTCAAACTTCCGTACACGTGTTTCGTCATCTATCTATTCAATCGGATTGTGAGATATTTCCGCTCAAAAGTTACCTGTAATCCGTAATACTGGATATGAACCTGGACCTGGAGTCAAACTCGAAAAACTTCTCAATGAAAGAGATAGCAATCTTGAATCTATACGCCCCAGTCTGGAGTTCACAAGAAAACTTGTACTTGTATTGATGCCTAGCTAAAAATGTTATTCATTTCAAGGTCAAGCATGCTTCAGATGAAAGAACATAAGAAAACAGACAACAGCCCAACATGCAATACACTTGTAAAGTGACGACAAGCCAGCATTTTCATGAATGAAATTAAACAAGACTCGTCTTCTATCTACCTGTCTCCCAGAAATACAAATATGTATAGAACTTTTTATAGGAAAGTAACCTAGTCTGGAATTTGCAAGAAAACCTGTTCTTGCAATGATGTCTCCATTTATTGAAGTAACAGAACTGACCAGGTCAATTGTGTAACAATGTTACCTCAAAATAAACACCATTATCAGAACATCTTTAAACATCCCGAAGTTAATTACAACTCAAACAAATTAGTCCTGCACCTGACACCTATATCATTATTCATGATGAATAACTTACACATACTAAATACTGTGGTCATGTTTTAGAGCTCATGTGAATATTAGATTAGATTAGGTTAAGAAATGAATGATTTCCACTTGTGAAATGACATTCCCTT
>JAQGAH010001270.1:0-16160 GCA_034696885.1 Lepidocyrtus paradoxus
AAATAGCTGAGTTGCATATCAGCACAGTAATTCTTATAACTCCACTTAATATTCCAAAGCCATTTTCAAACTTAACTGACTTCTTTGATTCTAGCTTCTTTGGCGTCTAGAACGCCAACGGGCTTTCCTAGTTAAACTAGAAGACGATTCTCATTATAAAAGCTACTCATACATAAATACTCATCTAAATTCTATTGTTTAGCACATCATATGCATATGCATATAGTTCTAGATTGAATCATGAGAGATTTACAAATCCAATGATATGAAGATTTCCATGAAGCAGGTAGTTCATACAAATGCTTGGAATGAAGAATGGACTTATTTAAACGACTTTTTTTAGAATGCGTTACAATGAATGCAAGTTACATCCTTCCGATAAAAGTAAGATAATTATTTGCTTTTTGAGTAGCGCTTCAGACAGACAAAAATATTGTCTCAAGAAAAATGAAGGAATCTATATGAAATGATATAAATGACGCAAATTTATTT
Source organism: Lepidocyrtus paradoxus (assembly GCA_034696885.1). NCBI lineage: Eukaryota > Metazoa > Arthropoda > Collembola > Entomobryomorpha > Entomobryidae > Lepidocyrtus > Lepidocyrtus paradoxus. The sequence goes on from JAQGAH010001270.1 coordinate 493, forward strand.
GCATTGAAAGCAAGCAAAGTGCAAATCATCACAGAATAATGAAGAAAATCTCCCCGTCATATTCATCCATAGTGCATTTTTCATTACAAAGTTTCTAAATTTGATAATCATGTCCACACAACTTTTTCCGCTAACTGCAACGAAACAAAGAGCATAGCCTTTTGCAACGGTTAAGAAATTGACCACCATTTCTTGGCCTAAATAACAATTCCAATCATGACTCATGAAAAGTGTACCCAGTAAATTTCACTTATTGCTCATTCATGTATTAATATTGAACATTCGCGTATTAATATTAACAGGCTGTTTCTGCGGGATACAATATGGTAAATGAAACCAGGTTAATATTTATTTGACACACGATTATTGTAGCAATGATTAGTGAACTGTAGACAGCGCCGTGTTTAACTCAAGTTCGATGTCTTGACTGGACTGCTTAAAACTTAAAGTTTGTTAATTAAATTTGGATGGGAGGTTAATCAAGTAAAGTCATTAATATTAGCAATAATTGTACCTAACAATGGAGAGAATTTCAATGGTACCCCAAATCAAGGTAATTCACTCGTGGACGTGCCTATTTACCGAACATGATATTCCGATCAAAATTTTGGCAAAAAGTCAATTTCAAATGCTGGGTTCATTTTAAATCGAACATATATGTATAGCAAGTAAAGCACCATGGGCAGGGTGCCAGACGAAGAATGATGTATCCAAGTAAGCAATTATTTGACACAATTACTAAATTAGTACTTTGTTGCAGCGTGTTAATATGATAGATTGATAGGCATTTAATTGTGATGTCGATCGAAGAAAACAGAATTTACAAATTCGAGTCAGCACATGTACAACAAAGCGTAATGAAATGGAATCAGCATGAAAAAGGCTTCTCAATGATATCAGTCGATATATGCTACATTGGAAAACAATTTTGGACCGGATGTCGCCCAACTTCCAACTTTTCCAAGCTGTACGAATACATATCTATAATCGAAAACAGAATTTGAAAATTCGTAGTGGATCGAAAATTATTGCGGTCACCGGCAGAGGAAGAGACATACGGACAAACATCGATGAAACGATCTGAATAACTACAGGCTGCAGGTAGTTGAGCTAAATCAAGTCAAATCTTATAATTAGAAGAAACAAGCCAACTTTATTTTTTCCAGTTAGTTCATATTAGAAATTTTAGATTTTTCTAACCATTTCATTGTTAACTGCATCAATAAAGATAAATAAGTAATAGCTAGCCATTTTATCACATTAATATTTTTCTCAGGCAATAACTTACTAATAATTTTTTTTTTTTAATTTGGCAAACTATCTCAAAACATTTATTAGCATTTAATTGGTCAATTTACGGTAGATAACATCTGTAATTGCTACAGCGTTTCAGAACTTCTTAGATCAAATGATTGCTTTAGTTAGTTAGTTAACAGATTCTACTTTGTATTCTGCTTATCAAATAACTTAAATCAAACGCTTGATGCTTCTGATTTTGAAGTTCAGCAGCATCCTCTGTGGCCATGTACGCTTGTTCTGTTGCATGTTTCATTTTAATTCTCGTCGTTAGTTTCGGTACGTTTTACAGGATGGGGAACGTTTTTTGGCATGGCAAACGAATGGCATTTTTTATTTTAACTTGCTATTAGCCATATAACCACTTGCATTTGAGGCTTAGTCACTCATTCTGTTGTTGTAGAAGATACAAAGAGTTTGGAAGAACAAGGTTTAAAAAAAATCAATGTTCCGGTTTGAAAAACAGAAAAAGTAGATTCTCTATTTGGAACTAACCGAAGTCGACCATATTAGTTGAATCATCTTTTATCTTCCGGAATCTGCTTTTATTCCCGTAACATCATGGGAGCAGAACAAAGTCAGCTCCAACAGTTGAAGTAAGCTAGAATAAAATTCTCAATTTGGAATTTGTGTAGTGTTCTGATGTAACTTTGTATTTACGATTATAATGATTATATTCATTTACCTAATATGTTTTTAAGGAATTCTGATTTTCAAAGGGATTATGTGAGTTTTTTCATAAACGGGAAGGAATACAATGGTGGGTTAAATTTTATTTAACATATGTATATGACTACAACAAATATGATCCAAGAGGTAATTGTTTGTAAATGTGAGTGAATTAACCTCATTCATGTTTTGGAAATTCCCTAGTAAGAACGGATGGCAGTGATCCCGACATCGGTCCTAACTACCTCTTGGTCGACTACCTCAGGGACAAAGTTGGGCTGACCGGAACAAAGTACATGTGTCGTGAGGGTGGCTGTGGTTCATGCATGGTGACAGTAAAGTCTGCAAATCCGGCTAGCGGAAGTGCACAGCAACTTCGGTCCGTGAATTCCGTAAGTCATTCCAAGTTGAAGATTCTAAAGCTGGCTATTTAATTTAATTATTTGGCTGACTGGACATAACAATCTCAAGGCACCCCAACTCATGTATTCTACATTCAGATTTTAAACCAGGTTAATCTTCTTTAATACAGTGCTTGCTTCCATTACTTGCATGCGATGGACTCGAAATCACAACGGTGGAGCGACTTGGAAATCGTAAAACAGGTTATCACCCAATACAGGAGCGATTGGTGAAACTTGGTGGCACTCAAGTTAGTGAGCTTAGAGCTTTTATACTACGCACGTACTTGATAAGTAGTTAAGCATGTTCCAAAATACATTATTCATGTAATGTCTGCGAAATTTGCAGTGCGGCTATTGCACACCGGGATTCGTTATGAATATGTATAGCCTAGCCCAAAGTAGTTCCACTTTCACGGAAAGCGACGTGGAGTACTCATTTGATGGAAACATTTGCAGATGTACAGGCTTTAGGCCAATACTTGACGCATTTAAATCATTGTCTCCCAGTGCTTCGGCAGAGCTGCTGCGAAATTGCAAGGATATCGAGGACTGTTATAAATGCCCTATGAAGTCCAACGCTTCGGACGCATGCTTTGAAGATCTAAATCTGGAGATAGTTCAGCCTCCACGGAACCTGTATTTGCATGGAAGCGAGGGGCAACAGTGGTTCAAGGTGACATCCATTCCAAATCTTTTCAAAATTCTTCAAAAGGTTGCAGACTCTCGCGTGAGATACCGACTTGTTGCTGGGAATACTGGAACAGGTAGTCTTTCATTTCAATTAATTCTCTAGAAGTTTATGACTGAAAATTTTAAAAAAGCGGATGACATCTTGACAAGAATTGAATAAAAGTTACAGAAAGAAGGTACAAAAGTAAATTTGGGGCAAATTGAACAATAGGTTATACCATTGGTTGATTCGATTGTAGAAACTGCGAACGTTTTGGTGTAACTTACTTTGACCCAGATAAGCAATTGGCATCAGATATTAGTCTTTCTGTGAACTTATTAAATTCCAATCAATATTTATTAGATGTCTGCCGCAATTACATAAGCCCGTTAGTCTTTATTCTACGGCAATACATCTTAACAATGGTGAGTAAGCCACGGAACGCATTGCATTCAATTAAACTTCATTGCAAGAAATTATTCATCTAAGCTAATTTGCAAATTAATTTAGATCCCCATTGTACTCCCAACTTAACTGGCTTCTCAATTACAACGCATAATATTTGTTTAATTTGGACTTGATCACACTGCGTCACTCTAAAAGGATCGTTCAGATTTTATACATATACTCAACCTCATTCAGCAATCATAACTAATAGTATTATTTGTAAACCTGAGTATTCATAACCAATATTCATGATTTTTCAGGTGTTTTCAAAAATGATGGTCCCTACCAAGTATTCATTGAAATCAACGACATTCCTGAGTTGCGCTACGTTTCGTTGGACGCTTCCGGGCTGGTGCTTGGTGGAGGGGTCAAATTAACGGATGCAATGGAGGAATTTCGCACTGCGATGGACATGGACGGATTTGTTTATGCTGCCGAGTTCTACAAATTGTTTAGAAGAGTGGCGTGTCTGTCAGTGCGAAATGTACGTAAATGGGAAGTTTGAATTTTAGCAATAATTAACATTCAAGTAACTGCCATAACATATAATTTCAATACATGCTTAAGATAAGGCGAACTTGCATGTCCGTAGTACGGACTCCGTACTGCACTTTTCTAACCTACTTTAATATTTAACATTGCCTCAAAAATTATAGCTAGGGACACTAGCTGGGAGCCTCATGTTGAAGTATGCTCACAGGGAGTTTGTCTCCGATGTCTTCGTACTATTTGAATCTGTGGGTGCGACATTAAACATAGGTAATTGCTATACAAAAATCCCTCCCTGCAACAATAAGCTCAGTTTTTTTTGGCCATCAATAAATTAACCGACTTAGAAATTAATGTAAATCATATCACATTAGGCTCATCTCCTACACTCTCCAAGCAATACACTTTAACGGAGTTTCTGGAGTTGGACATGAATGGTAAAGTCATACTTTCCATTCATTTGCCAGTCTTCAAGGGAACCTTTGTCTATCGTACGTTTAAGGTGAGACTTGGAATCTTTCTGAGATATTTTAAATATGGTTTCATGATGATTTATTGATTTAGTTTAATTCATCAATAAAATGGCAAACTGAACAAATTTCACAGATAGCAAAACGTCACCAACTTTCCACTGCCTACGTAAATGCAGCTTTCCTCTTCAAAATGGATAATAAAAATGGTCACACTGTCGTTGGTCGACCCACTTTATGCTTCGGTGGAATAAACGGGGACTTTGTACGTGGCTGATAATCTTTTGTAACTAAATTATGGTGACTGTAGGCCATGTTTAATGGCGTATCGTTAAATCAATTTTATCTTTTTATGCAGATTCATGCTCATGCAACTGAGGACGCCTTGAGTGGAAAGCAATTAAATTTTTCAACCCTCCAGGATGCTCTGTTAACTTTGAGGCAGGAGGCGGTGCCCAACGTCAATCCTCTAAATGGCTCACCAGAATTTCGACTTGGATTGGCACAATCATATTTATATAAAGTAATATGGCCTTATCAAACTTGGTGTCATGACTTGTCTTTTGAATTTCTTGTTGTATGTTCCAAATAAGAATTTTTAAATTTTAACAGTCCATACTTGGCATACTTGGAAATTCCGTACCGCCCAAGCTACAAACGGGAGCTTTAGATGTTGAACGAGGTTTGAGTACAGGAACACAGACCTTTGATACAGATCGATCCAAATGGCCCTTGTACCAACCGGTTCCAAAACTTGAGTCATTTCCGCAGGCATCCGGTTAATTTATCAAACAAAACAATTAAAATGATGCTTTACCAAATTAAATAATCTTCCTAATGATTCTACAAGAAATGTTTCATAGCAATGTGATTATAATGAAAACTTAATGTTTGGTTGTCTTAGGGGAGGCGGAGTACATTAATGACATTAGAGCCCATCTGGATGAACTGTTTGGTGTCTTTGTTTTGACAACCGTGGCAAATGCAACGTTGAAAAGTGTGGATGCCTCTGAAGCTCTGGTAAATAAATGGGAATATCTTCGACATGCATCATTATAAGATTGCAAAAAAATGACGGGGCAATGAGAGAAAACTCAAGATAAAATTTCCCCTTCCCGTTTGCAGATGCTTCCTGATGTCGTTGCATTCATAACCGCTAAAGATATCCCTGGTACGAATAACTTTGCAATTTTTCTCATGAACCAGGAAGAGATTTTTGTTTCCAGCAGAGTTCAATTCGCAGGCCAGGCAGTGGGATTGCTCGTCGCTCGTTCAAGGCAGGTTGCGTTTGACGCGCGATCCAAGGTGAACGTCACATACGAAAACGTCAAAAAGCCCGTTCTAGATATACGAGGAGGAAAAGCAAATAAAGTAGATTGGCTGAATTCAACTGTTAATAAAGACCACAACTTGGCCGTCCCATGTAGGGGATTTGATGCGGAAACGACAAGGCGCATCTTGTCCAACCAGAAGGAGAATGACACATCACTGACCTCCAAGGCGAAACTAAAACCCAAAGGAAATCTTATAACTGTTGAAGGGGAAGTCAATTTGTATGGACAATATCACTTCCATATGGAAACTCAGATATGCATATGTGTGCCAAAGGAAAATGGGATGGACGTCTTTTCATCTACACAGCACATGGATGGGGTACAAGCAGCAATCTCATCCGCATTGAATGTTCCAATGAACACGTAAACCGAATAACTCTTAACGTTAACTAATACTAAAACTAATAACGTTAATCATAAGTACTTTTCAAAAGTCTCAATTGTTACAAAAAATATTATAATGTCATTAATTTTGATTTCAGTGTCAATGTTCAGGTTCGCAGGTTAGGAGGAGGATTCGGCGGAAAGGTATCATAAGAGAAAGTAGAATGTCCTTCGGAAATCTTCAGGTCTGTAATTAATTAAACATGCAATGACACGCTAAAATTAATTTCAGGTTTCAAAAGCAGCCCATGTTGCGACAGCATGCGCGGTTGCAGCGCATGTAACAAATAAACCAGTGCGAGTTGTTCTGGATTTGCCAACGAATATGCACCTGATTGGAAAGCGTCTTCCGTATCATGCGACATACAAAGTTGGTCACAAATTTAATTATCAGATTTCAGAGATTTATAAAAAAAATTACATAAATGTTCAGTTTTACCTTATTGTACATATCATTATTTGAAAATCTAGGCTGAAGTAGATCAAAATGGGAAAATATTTCAGCTAAAGGCGGATATTACTTGTGATACTGGAGCAGTATGTATGTCGATAGAACATCTTAAAAATTTTCTAAATATTTAATTTATGAATGATTGTCGATCGATATTCGGATAAAATATTTTGTTGAATTATTTTGTGTTTTCAGCAAATGAACCAACATCGTTGTTTGCCATGCTATGCACACAAAGGTCTGAACTCTGAAGTAATTAAATGGAAAGCCTAGCCAATGGCCAATTTTATCTTTCTTAACTTAATATGGGGCATTCTGAGACAAACCTAATTTAGTATTTGTATTTTTCTTGTGATTACTTTAAAAAAAGCTGTTATCGGGCCATTGATTGGAATATAACTCCTCATGCAGCAATCACAGATACTGCGCCCAACACTTACTGTCGTTCTCCGGGAAGTGGTCAAGGCGTGACCATTATCGAAACAATCATGGACCATATCGCATTCACCGTCAAAAAGGATCCTGTGACAGTACGTCAAAATAACTTCATTCAGAAAGGTGACCCATTAATCGGCGTGCCTGGGGCGAAGTTCCAATTTGAAAATTTGATTCCTAGAATGATTGAGGAAATTAATGACACTGGGGACTTTTTGAACCGTAAGAAAGCAGTGGAGAGATTTAACGAGGTTATACATTATTTAGATGATAATTTCATTAGAAAAACAATTTAACCAATTGTGATCTATCCAGTTGGTACGGTACTTACAATTTTAATAAATTTGCTATACAATTGCACAGAACAATCGGTGGAAGAAACGCGGGATAGCACTTGCGCCCCAGAGGTATCCACACTTTCACTTTTCACTGAATTTTCCAGTATTTATTTCCGTGTATGCTTATGATGGAACCGTTAATGTCTCTCATGGAGGAATTGATATAGGTCAGGGAGTTAACACAAAAGTAAGTTATTTATGATCATAATGATACATATTTTTTAAATGTCTGCTACCCAGGACAAACGTTTTGCACATTCTCCAAAAAAATATCTTGTGCAAATACGCAGGTTGCACAAGTCGTCGCTGCTACACTTGAAATTCCACTTGAAATGGTGAAAGTTCAACCCAACAACACTCTCGTTTCACCCAATACTGCCATTACTGGTGGGTCTTCCACTAGTGAACTTACTTGTGGCGTGAGTACTAATTCCAATGAATATTTTCACGGGGCTGGTAACATGTTTGTTTTGTAAAATTGCTTGAAATATTATTTCTCTGTAATTTATCGATTTCAGGCAGCTCTCAAGGCTTGTCAAGAGCTTCTGGCTAGATTAGCTCCAGTAAGAAAGCAGTTGCAAAATCCTTCGTGGAAGGAACTAATTATTGCTGCAAATGCAAGAGAAATTCTTCTAACTGCTCAAGCTCAGTAAGTACATATGTAAGTAATCACCTCCAATTTTCCTGTATCCCTCCAAAGATCGCTCTTTATGTATGAAAATTTTCAGGGAAGTATTTAAAGACGTGAAAGGATATGATATCTGGGGCCTTGCAGCTGCCGAAGTAGAAGTCGACGTTCTTACCGGGGACTACAAAGTAGTTACTGATGATGAGAGTATTTTTGGAACAGATATAGCATTTTTTGGGTTAACCTTGAAATTATTTAAAAATCTTCTATGGACAGATCATACGAGCAGATGTAATAGAGGATGCAGGGGACAGTTTGAGCCCACTTCTCGATATTGGCCAAACCGAAGGAGCTTTTATAATGGGACTTGGATGGCATCTGATGGAGGAACTCATCTATGACCAAACAACCGGAGAACTACTCACTGATAATTCATTTGTATTAGACTACTACATATAGATAACCTTTTATGAAGTACTTTTGCAAAAAAAATGTCCTTTTTGTTTTTGTTAACCTCGCGAATTGTTTTGTTTCGGTTAGAGCTACAAATGTGCGATGCCTGCAGATATACCTGAAATTTTTAATGTTACCTTGTTGAGAAAAGCTCCCAATCCGGTTGGATTTCTGTCCTCAAAATGTAAAATAATGTTTCCATTCGCTGATGAAATGTTAACTAGGGGAATGTAGTATGAATATCTATTAATTTTGTACTTAACTAATGTCCGTGTAGCAACTGGTGAGCCCCCGTTCAATTTGAGTGTTGTGGCTGTACTAGCTCTGAGGAATGCAATTGATTCTGCGAGAAGAAATGCTGGCAATGACTCATGGTATCAAATGGGTAAGAAACTCGTGGCCTAATTCCTAGTTAAAATTATTATAGTTCTGGAGATAAGTTGAAGTTACCCGTTGAATAATGTTTTACATGTAATGTTTTAATAGATTGGCCAGTAACCAGGGAGGTGGTTAGAAAACTAGCCCTCACCACTACCGATCAATTTCTGTTGTAGTTATATGATTCTGCATTGTTTTTATTATTATTTTCGTCACGATGCCAAAATAAATGCTATTGTGGTTACGGGTACTAAATAAATCGTTTTATGAGGAGCTTAATAATAATTCATTCAACTCATTTGAGCATTAGATTCGCAATAACTTTGCATCGACAATCGACTAAAAATTCACATAAGAAAAATGTATGACAAGGTAAGCTATGGTTGAATGGGGCATGTTGAGATGGGATCATGTCTCTGGATGGATCTTATCGCACATTTTCTTTATCATCTCCGTGATTTCCTAGAAATTATAAATATTAATTTTTACAAGACTAAGACTAATTGATTTAACGTGTCTTCAGTGTCATTTAAGTTTTTTACACTCACCCTTAATTCTAATCCCCTGGCCACCTGCAGGCAACTTTTTCCATTTTGATTTTCGTAGAAAGGACTTGCTCCTTGATCTAAAAGAAACCGAACAAACTTTGGCTTCTTTGCTAATATGGCGGCCATTAGTATCGACTTTGTGTTCGACTTGTCCATGCCATTGGGGTCAGCTCCTTTCTCAATTAAAAAATGAAGCACGTCCACATTATCTGACATTATTGAAGCCCGCATCAAAGGTGTCCATCCATACAAGTCTGTTCCATGAATGCTTTCTGGCCCCATTTGCTCATATCCTAATTTGACTAGGTTCAAATGACCCCCACTAATCGCGTAATCCATCGGATTGCAACCAGTCCTTTGTAAAACATTTTAAAAAATACTGTGATGATATTTAATATTTGAGATTAGTTAAATGACCCGTTCGTTATCGTTATATAATTATGAAATGTGTATGTAATTAAAGGCATTCTAAGTTACTTGTCTTGAAGAGTCCAATCGACTTTGTGCTTATTGAGCATCACAACCACATTTTCCTGTCCTGCGATACAAGCAAATATTAATGGGGTCCTGCGAGTGTGACTGGAAAATGCATTTATGTCGCTACCAGCGGAAATAAGTCTCTCAGCTATGGAAGCGTTCCCAATATGACAAGCGACCATGAGTGTAGTCATTCCATTTCGGTCGCGTGCCGTGAGGATATTTTGTAAATGGCTCGGTCTTCAAATACAAGCAATTAAGTCGATCATTTAAAGAATTAATAATTATTAATATTAATAATTAATTAATAAACTACAACTCATGTTATTTTCATTGGATTCGTTTAACCTTGTCAGTTCAAGAATTCGTGTGATAAGGTAATCAGAATTCATCTCCACTGCCCTGTTCAGGTCTTCGGTGGAAGCGGGTGATGCTAAAATAGGAAAATACCGTTACTAGAATAGGTTCTTATCTGTTGTGTGAAATGATAAGTGATAAGTGAAATGCAACTTGTATGCTTACGGTCAGTCGATGCAACTACTTCAGAACCCCACTCAACTTCATGGTTCCGTTTCATACGGAATATGGAGACAGAATCTGGCGGTAAGCCGTCAATTTTGTAGTGGCACCCATATCCTCTTTTAAATGATAGTAAGCGGGGTAATATTATTAAAGAAGATTTGCTCTTACAATTAGATTTCAATTTTGTTAATTACATAATATTAAAGATTGTAAAGTAAATACTTATAAATTGAGGTCCACACTGCCGACTCCTGTTCCTTCCTTATCTGCACATCAAACCAATTCCCGTCACTGTTCCAACCTTCATTTTCAACATCTTTATTTTCCCCGGCATCGCTACCTATATCGTCCTTCGGATTATCTGTACCTGCTTCTTCGTTAGACTGATCTTTAGCTAATCGCAAATCTTTGGGTGATGGCCAAGCAAGACTTATGGACTGACTTGTTCGGTTTATAACACGTAAACCATTATTAGAAACGTAAGGATTCGACTGTGACATTGCGTATGAAACTAGTTTAAATTAACGAAACGAGAATTTAGTACAAAAAATAACAATTTTACAATCGAAGAATCTTTTCCAGCTAGCTATAAGTAAGGTAGTAAGGCAGTATCGGTATGATCAGTTAGTTAGCACACATGATAATGAAACGGAAGCACAAGGTATTATGTTTGCATTTGAATAAGGTTTTGATTTATCGATCAAACAACTATGGCAGTGATAAAAGGGACTGCACCCGGTTACAAAGTAATGTACAAGCATCATATTCCATCATGAATTATTGAATAAATAATATAAGAATAGATAATTTATAATTTCTACAGTTATATTACTACAAAAATGAAATATATCAAAGTTAACAATTATAGTATGTAAACTACCAGTAGTCAACTAAAATTGTAAAATACGGTAAGTCTTTTCGTATCTTTACTGACATGCTTTCATTTGACATCTTTACTGCTGGATTCTAGAGTAGCTTTCCGAATCTTCATGGATTTCGCAACTGCCTGCTCTTTAATGAATTTAAAGGACTTTGTTCTTGTTTGGGTCTCAATAGCCTCAGAAGAACTGAAATTCATTTCCTTAACTGTTGGTAAAATATTTTGCGGACCGTCATCATCGTTAGCTTTGCCTTTCTTCTCTGATTTCGCTTTACTGTCTGACTCGCCGGTATTAACAATTTCTGAAGTAGGAACCACGTAGGAAAACTTTCTTTTCATTTTTTCCTCTGGATCCTCGGCGGAGGACTTGGTTGGTTTCTGTTTCTGAAAACGTTTCGATAGTTTATCTATAGCGTACTTGACTGATTTAATGACCCCAGCAGTCAATATTCCCTGGGCTGTTTGTCTAATACTGGAACCTCGAACAATCTCAGCTAGTACATGAGCAACTTTTCCATCCAGGTTGGAAGAGACCGTTAAATCTATGAGAACATCTTCCATATCAACGTATCGGGGTTCTTTTTTGGCAAGTCTGACTAGATTTCTCTACAAAAACAAAAGGAAACAATAATAAAATCTCAAATGTTAACATTAACATTCACAAAAACGCAGATTATCCATGTAGCCATGACTATAGGTGAATACAGAATCCAACTTGTAGCCTTTTTAATGTCGCGCATTAAATACCACTGACATGATATTACCTGAATATTCAATGGAAAATTAGCAAGATGGTGGTAACGGGCGATAGGGCTCAAGTCCTGAGCTATAATATCATCGGGCAGTTCCTAGAATATCATCATATCACATAATTATTTCTCTGTAACACTTACCTCTGAACCAGTAACTTAAAATAAATCAATAAAATAACTCTACCACAGCGGATTTAAGTTCTTTAATTAATGGCATGTAAATCTTATCGAATTCCTCCATCAGCGGCATCACAAGATTTTTCATCTTCTGAGGATTTTCAGCAAATCGCATCCTGGTGTCACCTATAAAATTAAAATTATAAGCAAAGTTGAAATACAATTTTAAATACGTCTCAACCACAGTTTTGGAAATGAAATATCCCAAGGACAAGTAGAGTGAAAAGGTAGTCAATAGTTTACCTTGATAAGAGAGTTGCGCAATTTTATAGAATAGCTGATATTTCGTGATAATCCCATCCGTCATCAGTAAAGCTGCACTTAACGCCAATTTTCTGTTTCTTTTTAAAGACGCCACCATGCTCGGGCTTGGCGGTTGAAGATCCAGCACCGGTTTGTGCAGTCTCCCAGCTATATACATGTGATCCCAGTCTTCTAAATCTCGTTTAAGGGCGGCAGTACTGATGACTCCGTACTTAATCAACTGGAAAAGCATCAATCACGGGTTCCAAAAATAGTCGTCAATTATTTAATTATATAGTTTACATCATGGGATGCTCACAATAATAGCCAGACTCAATTCCAATTTTAAATCCACTTCCTACCTTTCCATGCATTTTGCAGTAAGGATTGTAATACACCCCACAAGCCATCTTTTCCTGAATTGCAGAGATAACTTTAGGTCCAAAGCGACTTAGTCCTGAATAGTGCCGCCTGTTTAGCCGTAAATTTTCCTCGTGCCACACCACAGGGTCGTCTACGACGAACACCAAGTCAATCATCTGTTAAACCATATATTCAATTCCCAATCCACGTTATCAAACCTTCGTCATACCATTTACATACTATACAGTAGCTTTATCATGTTAACTTTAATTACACCAAGTCCAATAGAACTGTCATCAATTTAATTGAAAATGACTTACTTTTCCTTTGGCCTGATTGCGCTGAGCAAAGATTGCTGAGCCATAGCCAAACGTATAATTACACTTTCTGGGGAACTCCCTCAGGATCTCCTTTAGCATCCAGTCAGCGATAACTGTCATAGTTCCTTGTAATTAGCTTGACTAGATTTACATTTAAAATTAAAACTTATCCTTCCACCCGGCTCTTTCTTCCTCCCGACACTCGATAATCAATGATTCCTCCACGAGCAATTTACTACTACAATGTTTCACTTGCCAATTTTGTTCCCCAATTAATTATGTAATTTTTTCTATATACAAAATTGGTTAAATTTGGAAGGGGTGACTGATCAGATCAGATATCTCTATCAATTAGATAAAATAACGTGCTTCATTCATACACTGACATGAGTAGCAGATGAGATGATATATCATGTCCATTCCCTTTACCGCCGTCTCATTTCAACTTTATTCCCATGTTGCTACATGCAAAGCTTTGTTTACCACTTTGTTCATAGGATGTAGGATGCATTTTATTGTTGGTTGTGCACATGCAATTGTTTATAAAACTCATTATTTTTTTTATTTAGCAGTTAAGAGTTAACTGAGGCCACAATTAGGTTTTCTCTAAAAACTAGTGTATCCAAATGGTTTTTGAAGTATGTGAGGCTCCAACTATCACATCGTTTACTTCACACCATAAAAACTCAAATTCCAAAGCAAGAATTTAATTGCACACAGATGAAATTAATTTAATTTAACGCTCTTCCACGTTCACAATGCATAATATTAACTGGGCGGCGGGTGGATGGTGAAACCGGTGAAAGTTGTACTTGTGCAAGGTTAATACACAGAGTAATGTTACTTGTCGAGAGAAAGTTTCGTCATTACCGTATGCCATTGAGTGGTGAAAAGTACCGGTAAAATTCAAATTTCTGTCTCTGGACGATCTCTACACCTAAGGCAAGCGGTGAGCACAAGACTTGACTCATTCCTGCTGCTGTGGCTCTTTGCTCACCGTCATCATCATAAAGAGAGGAGCTCGGTATTCTTCAGCACTCTAGTTTGTCTTTTATATTTTGAACATTTGGGCTGTTAAATTTAATTGTGTGTTTTCTTTCAGTAGTTGTCTTATTATTAGTTACCTTTCCTTAGTTTATCGGTGGTTGGTAGTGTTACCAGTTAGTTAGCTTGAGTGTTTTAGCTTATAGCAGCTAAGGACACATAGGTTGATTTAGCTAGGTTTAAGCAGAAGTTTACTAGAATAACTGCGTTCACTGCAGTTAGTAATTAGTCACTAGTTGGAGTAGTAAATGGTGTTCAAGATTTTGTAATACCCAACTGTGTGTAATTAGTTACATAACATAAGTAGGTATTGTAACTGACATTTGTCACCTCTCCCCTCTCCAACCCTTCTGGTAGGCAAATCTCGATTGTTTAGTACAAACTCCAGTAGTTAGTAAATTAGTTGAACGAATATATCAGATTCACCTCCCCCCATCATCACCCATTTTAGTAGATAGTTAGTTGCCCTTCAAGAGAAATATTGTTGCATTGTATTCAGCTAAACTTTATTGCATTTGGGGGGTTGCAGGGATAAAGGTCTATCCGTCTATCTGCATTATTAGTTTGTTAAGACTGAAACTCAGTCATTAAAAGAAGATAACTTGTGTGGGCTGATGCTGAATACGAATCTGAAGTCAGTTTGTCTTCTATTTAATTTTACATTTTTTACTGTCGTTTAGACGTATTTAGACTGTACGCGTTTTATTCCCGAATTTTAGTACCCGAATTGAGAGGTTTCGAGACACGGGGATTACGTGGAGGCATAGGTTTGTTTTGGTAATTTAACCTCATTTCATGTTTCATTATCAAACAATTAGTCAAACAACTTCTTTATTAGTTGGCAACATGAAACATAACTTTGTGTATGATTTTTTTTTTGCCAAAACAGTCTTGATTTAATTTAATGTGTTTTAGCTATCAATCCCATATACCAAAAATGTAATTCATCATGATTTTGGCAAATCCTTTTAGAAAGTCAAAGTTCCTTAGAAAAGGGCTGTTCGGTTGTGCACCTTGCTAAGATGGCGGAGCAGGAGCAGCAGAAAAAAAAGCAAGTAACCTTTAAGGAGTCCGATCCCGATGTGTCAGAGGAGCCGCCTGCGCCTGACGTTCTTTCTTCGGGTATCCAGATCATCGCTGAAAAAGCTAGTAAGTACAAAAAAATAACAGTTTTATATTTAGCTAAATGGCCAGTAAATACGTAAAAGTGAAATTGATGTGGTAAATAATGCTTAAAATAATCTTTTTTTTTTTAAATTTCAGCCGGCATGCTGTTTTCGGAGCGATTAGAAAGCTTTACGAAAAACGACTGGCCGTATCCGGGTCGACGCGGAGAGTCTTGTAACCCAAGGAATGTAAGACCTTTTTTGTAAAATCTAAACTAACTTGTGTTATTGCATTATATTAGATTGTGGGCGTAACTAGTGTAGGAAACGTGTACACGGACACGCGTGTACACATTTGATTTTATTCGTGTTTTTGATTGTGTCGGGCCA
>JAQGAH010001271.1:0-16159 GCA_034696885.1 Lepidocyrtus paradoxus
AAAAAAACGGAAACGAGATCAAGACATCGACACCACCTACCATTCGAGCATTCCCTAAATCTTAGCTTAAAAGTGAGAATGCCACTGGCATCCTGTTTATACCACCCACACATACATGCATCCTGTGCTTAACAATTCTCTTTCACGATGAAAATGATGATTATGAACATTATTATATTCCGCTCCACTCACTCACTCCCTGAGAATTCCTTGTCCCCAGCATCTTTTTCCCAGCGATTCCCCTCCCGTACATTTGAGCCAGGACTCATTTCCACTGAAAATCCTTTTGGGAGGAAGGAAATTAAGTAAGTAAATGCGGTCCAACCCTGGTGGTGAAAGGTATGTTTTTCTCTCTCTCTCTCCTGAGCGGTATGGACACGAACGAGTAAAGAAAGAACTCTCATGTTTGAACTTAATAGTCAGGAAAAGGGCATTGAGTTCAGCTGTGACCAGTAAAGAGCGAAAAGCGGAAGAAAATCTGGAGGGAGTAGAAATCAAAATAATATCAGAAAATATCCACAATCAAAATCAAAATAACGACAAAGTGAAATAGCCCGTGCATGTCGTTGTCGTCTGCTACAGACATGATTTGTATGTATGAAACCAGCTCCTATACCTTATGCATAATATTGTGTATAGCTTTGTAATGGAGTTTCCCCAACTTAAGTAGTTTATAGTTTGTTACCTTTCCCTGCGTCTCAATTCTACAACAATAATGCAATTTTATGTTTTTTTCTCTCCTTCTGCCTTTTCTTCTTCTCTCTGCTACACCGCCAACTCTGGAGTAGTCTGGAGTGATGAAGATGAAATGGAAGGAGGGAAAGCAGGGATGCAGAAGGAGAAAATAAATGGTCTAGGATAATATTCTCCTTTTCAGGGATATTATTTCCTTCCGCCTTTTCTCCGGATTTTGGGTTTGCGCCTTTGCCTCCGTCTGTTTTCCTTTGCATTATGGAATACACTGTTACTGCCTTGTATACTGTCGGGCTGACTCTCATCTCCTCCACTAACTAAGGAGAAAGCTGGGAGAAGGACATAACATATTTTAAACTAGACGTCGACAGGAACGACAGAACAGAAATGAACACTCTTTATATTTTTTTTCCTTGTTGGTTCTTAGTGCTGGTCGTTGGAGAAAGTTGGGAGAAAGGTTGTTTAAATCTTCATACCTTTTGCTAGTCATTTTGTTATGTTATGGTCATGGCATTGTTTGTTTCCTATCACATAATAGGGGAGATGCCTACAAAGCTTAATAATCTTCAGCAATCATGATAAGGGAGAAGGAGGCTTGAATTTATTTTTTAGTCTATGGCATACCTAAGGAATGTTGTTTGAAGAAATGGAGGAGTTGTGTAACAGACGGTTTTTAGGAGTTTCCTCTAGTTGCCTATGTAGATGTGTTGGAGGAAAATCTAAATAGTGGAAAAAACAGCATAACATGACATTTCACCGAAATCTCAGGAAATCAGGGAGGGACACAGAAGCAGAGGAAAATAAAAGCTGTATAGCTGTGTTCCCAAGTGCTAATGCTAATTCGGAAAGTTTTTATGATGATATGCTATTCCAGGAATGGAGTTTTTAATAAAAGGAGGTTTACTTTGGATTCGGAGTTGGGAAAAAGTAAAAAAAAAGTGTAATATTAGCTTTCTATTTCTGTAAGACAGGGGGTTATATAAGACCACCACAGCATATGTACATATATGTGACTTCATTTCAATTCATTCCAATTTGCATGCATATGCGGTGCAATTGTTTTTAAAACGTTTTATTTCGCGTATTGATTTTCATAGTATTTGTATCATGCATTTAATTACAATTGCAACTATTTTCTTACATCTGCATAGTTGAAGGAGGAAACAGCACGAATCCCAACGTACCCCAGGAGCCATTTCACCCAAGCGACTGTTTCATGGAAAAGGTGAAAGGACCTTGCAGGGCCATCATTGACATGTGGTTCTTCAACACTGCCACCAAGGCCTGCGAGGAATTCCAATATTCCGGGTGCGGAGGGAATGGGAACCGATTTGCTGAGAAGAGCGAGTGTGAGAATAGATGTGCTGGAAAGGCAAAGAGTAACGGAGATCAAACCATTGACGAGGACTCTGACTCCATTGTGATAGATGCAGGAAGAGATGACAGCGCTGCTGATAACAATGGAACTTGTCCCGAGTTCGATGGATGCGGCCCATTAAAATGTGCAGAGATAACCGATGAAAAGACAGGATGCAAGAAGTGTGCCTGCTCCCTCCTTCCTGACGATAGTGAGGAAGGTAGGATGCCACCCGTCGGAAGCGTCTCCGGAACGCCTACTGAAGACGATGAAAAACGCAAAACTAGTAATAATAACTAAATATTATATGACAACCTGACTCATGGAATGGCTATATCAGACTTTTAAATTAATTATATGCCTTATTCCTTTTTTAGTGAAACCCGAAGACATTTGCAGTCTCCCTGAGGTTCGAGGGGATTGCCGTGCGATGGTTACTCGCTACAGATATGACTCAAAGACCAAAGGTTGCATAATGTTCCATTTTGGCGGATGCAACAGCAATGGAAACAACTTTGTCAGCGAAGAGAAATGTATGCAATATTGCAAGGGACAATAAACAGTACATGAATTAGTGAGATCATCATCCATCATTATATATAACGCCCGTTTTGTCCTTGTAATAATATGTATATCGGTTAAAAAACATGTCGGTCTGTGATGTTTTATTAAAGATTAATAGATAAATATAAAAGTTTTTTTTTTAGATTCTCGCACCTTAGCGTAAACGTTAACATTACCTATATGACAGTTGTCTTTTGTAACATTATTTTTTACGTGTTTTTTTAACCTGTCTCCTGATCTTTTTACTTACATATTTATTCTTGCTGTGCTGTAATTGTAGTGTCCTTCATTTACTATATATAACTATTTACATTTTTCTCAAATGTTTGAATAAAATGACTGTAATACACAAACTGAAGGTTGATTATATATTTGTGAATTGTTTCTTTATTCAACTACGATTCAACAAAATTAAGTTACACAAGATCTACAATAATGGAAGAAAAACGGAGGCAATAATTTAAATTAAACTTGACTCTTTCCATATGATGGCAATGACGCACAAAAGAATGCGTCACATATCTAACTAAACTCCTATTCGGTACGCAGATGTTAAGAGAAATACAATGTCTACAACTTAAATGATATAAATGACAATGGCAGCTACTAATTTTACAATATAATACCGCCCATATGGAGTGAGTACCTTCAAAAATTTTTGGTTTAAAAGATCTGGACAGTTAGTTTGTTTGAGAGACAACATGCACGCAAAACGATTTCACATTTTTTTAAAAAGATAAACGATCGAAACTTTACGAAACCTGAGTTGCGATTACAGGATTACATTTTAAATGCATCATATTCATAGTAGTTTCATAGTCCTATCTACAATATTTTATTTTAACAAGGCAAAGGCAGATTTTTTTATATAAACTTAAGTTAGCAGCGCTGTTAAATCCTTTCATATTTTATGAACGTACTCAAATTCCTCACAAGTTTTAATTGCTACGTACATACAAAAAGATGATAAAATTGAATGTAAGAGCAATATGTTTTATACAATATGTCGCAATAATGAACATGATTATAATACATTTTCATTTTTTACAATAAAGCTTTCACTATATCTCTCCATTATTTAGCAAACTAACAGTTATCCAAAGATGACTTTTATGTCTGTGATGTTTGGCGTTTGTTTCCTTTTCAGTTAAGTTATATAAGTTGACAGCTACTATTATTTTACTAGTTATACTACCTACGTGTATAAAAACTAAAATCAGTACTGGTGTTTTGTCTTTACTTGCAAATTCCAACCTGAATTATGAAAAAAAAAGTAAACTTGAACTTTACGAGAACGAGACAAAACAATTTTCTAACTCTATTGACACAAAATCACTTATTTTTTAAAAATAATAGTGGTATTTTACTTTCATAAATCAAGCTTTCAATTATAAACTCAAGTCAAGAAGAAGATTCCAGAGGTCACACCCTTACTAATTGGACACAGGCAACTGCATAAAAATGGTAACCTAAAAACAAACGCTGAATAATTCTAGGCCAGTTTAGTACTTTACGAACACTTTGACACAATCTTACACAATTTTAGAAAAGAGGTGCTAATGGTATAAAGAGCTTACAAATAAGGAACTAGATTCAGAGAAATTCTAACAAGTGATATTGAATAAAGTGTTGAAATATATAAGTATAACTACAACCAGTTGTTCTACCTTATTATGAACATACATAATTAACAAAAATTCCAAAAGACTGCACCAAACCACTACCAAAAAACATAAGCTTCAAATGTTCGAAAAACATTATTACATTATACCTATGCTAAAATGCATTTTATTTTCATCAAATCAATAATCATAAGCTTCATTTAAAGTTGTTCTCACAAAATTGCAAATGAGAAGTATGAGGACTTTTCCTTCACTATTAGTATTAAGATTAAATGCGATATAGACATTCGTTTTCAGACGTTGTTTTTCATAATTTTACATAACTTTAGAACAATTTCTTTTTACCAAATATTTACGTTTTAAGATAAGTAGGAGGGTGGTGCTGTTTCATATCGCTTTTGAATCTGATCATACGTAAACTTGACGAACATGTCATATTGTTCAGCAAGTTTTGTATTCAAAACCTCATCATACATCTCCCTTAAGCAGTCTTCCCGTTCTTTCATCATCCGTTCGCATATCAGTCCCACCTGACGGAAGGTGAACAAGGGCTTGTCCTTTTCTTTATTCTGATAGATAGTGGAGCTTGATGATCCTACAGACTCCAGGTTCATCCCACTCGTTCCTGGACTTGGGGGCCCACTTCCTGCGCCAGCTGTTTCCTTTTCCTCTGCACCACTGTACAGTTGTCGCCGTCTGTTCAGTCGTTTCATCTCCTCCCGGATGTGAGTAGATATCTGCTCGGATGTCATACTGGGGGTGACAAGTCCGAAAGGGGAGTTCTTTTCCTCCCTTGTGATTGATGACGATGTGGAGGGGGAGCTCATGCCTCCAGCGCAGCGTCTTCGCTTTGACGGTCTGGAGGTGGGGGAATGAAGGGGGTCCAAATCCAAGCTTCTCTTTAAAGTGGCGCAAGCCATTTCTGCACTGGGACAACGTAAGTCTTCCTTCTAAATTGGTAGAAACCCTGCAATAAAAATACAAAATTAACTACCACTCCATCTACAACATGAGAATTCATAATTAAAATGCTCATTGTTTACAGAAATGCATCACAGGAATGTTCATAATTAACAATAATTAAAGTTTCAATACCTTTCACCTTTCCAACTCGAACGGGACTCCAAGTCAAGTTGCACTCCTCTATCCTGGTTGGGGGCCTATTGATCGTTAACTCTAATTGTATTTTTTTGGTTTGGGGGTGTCTGTTTACAAAAACTCACAATTGATAAGATAAAGAACGTTCGAAAAAGTCACTTGAGCCACTTAATAATTTGTTAAAGACAACTTTGTTCAAAATCTCACTAAATTCAATCGTCCAGCTGCGGATTTAATTGCAGTTAAAAAAAGTTTAATAATTCACGATTCCAATCAATTCCCTTTCTTCTCAATTTGTATTTTATCTCCATCTGATCCAGCTCTAAGGCTATATCTTATGTTGCTACCATAGCAGATTCAATGCAATGCAATGGAGGAGTCCACTAATTCAAGCCTAAAAGATTTTTTCCGTTGAGCATTTCACAATTTCCCGGGCCTTCTCTACTCATTATCATGTGAGGTGGGAGTGTATGAGGTGGTCTTGATCTGTGCAGGAAGAAGGTGCATAGGTGATACCATATGCTTGGCAAAGTTAGCGAAGTACGCCGCTGTACTGCTATGTTAGAGGAGGTTCACATAGTATGCGATGACTTTTGACACAATTTTTTGTCTTTCCTGTTTACCTTTTTATTGCTTTCCTAAATTAAAAAACTCTTTGTGAATGTTAATATTACAAAAGTGGAATGGGGCTTAGGCCCATCCATTTATTTAACGTAGTATGTGAACGTTTTCATAATAAATGCGTTTAGGGTATGCAGTCCCATGCATTCCCATTATCCCATTCCCAGCCTTACTCTGTAAATACACCCCGTTCGTTTTAGAAGCCGAGTTATGTCGCAGGTGGCTGATTTTGTGCATAGCACGAACTCCCCATTTAATTTTAAGCACAGCCTGAGAATAATCCATGCTTAGCAGGATGTGCGTGTAGCCGATGATGATGAGAGTAAGTATTATAGGCTGTGTATTCTGTATCATGTTTCGTTGTGTGTGGCTTTTGACTTGAAGAAGCACGATGATGATGAGGGTTTTTTTTGGGCTTTGTTCAATGCTGGAAGGAATGATGGAGAAGAGCAGGCAGCGAAGAAACGCTATCTCAACGAAAGGAAACCGACAATATGCAAATAAAATTGATTGAATATAATAGATAGGATTTCTGAAATAAAAGCGAGTCCAGTCATTTCTCGTGATTCTTCGTTCTATTCCCAATATTCCCATACCTTGAGCTAAAGTTTGTACCACATTGTCAGTTAG
Source organism: Lepidocyrtus paradoxus (assembly GCA_034696885.1). NCBI lineage: Eukaryota > Metazoa > Arthropoda > Collembola > Entomobryomorpha > Entomobryidae > Lepidocyrtus > Lepidocyrtus paradoxus. Next base: position 6,586 of record JAQGAH010001271.1, read on the forward strand.
CTGCATTACTAGCTTTCAGTTCAGTTTCTTAATATTATGTAAATCTGTACCACATGCATAATAATATGCAAATCTACCTTTAATTTTTTGGTTCTTTTCCAGCCAAAAGCATCATTGCGTGCACTGCGACTGCACTCGAAGCACAGCGTGCCTGCATTTTACATTCCAATCATTGGAGTGAGACGCGAGTCCCACGGATATCTTGTTGTTGGGATTAGAGACAAGAGAACGAAAGCAGGAAGAGGGAGGCACAAATAATTACGGCTTTCTAAGGCAAAAACAAGCGCTCAGTGCAATTGGAAAGAAGTTGTGTTCTGGGTAGATGTGAGCCTGTGTGTGTGGTTTGGTTAAGTTGTCAGCAATTAACTATCTTGTGTACTATTAAATCAGTCATTAATCGGTCAAAAAATGAATTTTAACGATCCCCGATTGGCAATGGGGACATCTTCCCATTACGTGTCCGTGGCGGCAACTGCGGTTCCCCTCAGTGAACGGTGACCTCTAAACTCCATACACCATTTAATATAAGCTCTAAATAAGAAAAATAAATAAATAATAAACGTGTTCTGTTTATTTGTAAATTAAACTCAACGTAGTGTCAGGTTATCGGGTAACTGCATTACTAAAAATTTCATTTGCTGATCTTTATCGTTTACTTGCAGATTTGGTAAGGTTCCTTCTCATAACCAGCTCCGGCCAAACGTTGGGGTTCAAAGAGTTGTGGGAGGTCTTCTTGATCCCTCTAGGGTTAGCCTCGAGCAGCGTGAAGAGCGACCCGTTTTACGAAATCAACAGTTGGCTGAAGCACTTGGACCCGGAGTAAACGTATGATTCAGTATCTCTTCATTTCATGTTTTTTACATTAATTAATTATCTGACCTTGTATAAATTTTATTAATCTTTAATGCTTTAACTTAATCTTTTCAAATTGTAGAAACTGTCCGTTCTCAGAGCTGCCAAAGATGCGGAAATACTTCGACTTAAAGCAGAGCTTCAAAATACTCGAAGGCAATTGAGTATTGGTGGAAGAGCCAGAAATGGTGGGGCTAATTTTAGTAGAACTGGTGGAGCAGGCAAAAATGGTAGGTTTAATTTTAGTGTGTATTTACTGTGTTTGACTTGTAAATGTTATGAAACCTTTCCATCCAAATAATTAATTTTTGTGGTTGTTTAATTTTAACAGTGCAAGGAGGTCTCAGAACTATTCAAAGACAAGGTGGTGGTGGCCTTATCTTCAAGAATCGCGTTGGAGGAGGGATTACCGTTGGACGTCACGGTGGCAAGCAAGGGATGGTGCAGTTACGGAGTCAACAAGTTTTGGATTTGCTGGAACCGACTACATCGAAAATTGGGTATAATAATTGTGAATTGAATATATTTAACTAGATATGTATAGAATCTGCTATTATCTATGGATTCGGTCGCAACTTGTGTCAAAGATGTTAAGTAAAATTCAACTTTAGATATTTTGATATTTTTTAGAAGGGTTGCAACTTGGAAATGCAAGGTTTACTCTATATGCACAAATGTTCATTACCTGGAATTGCAAACCCCAGTTCAAAGTTAATTATGCTAAATCTTATTTTTTTTTGTACTCTTATGGTATTTTTCCTAAACCTGTGTTCTAGGGTATCTCCCCTTAAACGGACAGGGAATAAAAATAAGAATAGAGGAACTTTTTTCGGTTCACCAAGGACAAAGACAGCTTTAGACAACGAGCTTGATGCGGTAAGTTCTGAAGATAAAATGACAAAATGAAATGTTATAGTATTAGCGTAGTAGAAAGTCAAATGAAATTGCTGATTGCTACTTCTTTTAATCTATTGCAGTACATGAATAAGTCAAAGTCAAACTTGAAGACGAACTTGGATAAGGAATTAGATGACTACATGTCAGTGGCTCGATCAAAAACGTTGGCTGCGATGAAGGATTCCCAGTTTAATGAATTGCTTGAAAATCAACAGGCCGACTTGGGAAATGATAATGAACTTTTGATTGTTGAGCCTGAACCTGACGGAAGTGACGATGTCGTGGTGGAGGGAGAGGATGTTGTCGATGTCGACAACGGAGATATGGAAATGGATGAATAAAGCTGAATAAAATTGTTAAAATCATCCGAGCAAATTGTTGCATATTCCGAGTCAAATGTAAACACATTCGAATTGCACTACGTATATTTACTGGATTTTTTATTGTTTATACGTAGGGTTAAACTTTAAGTTCTTATTTACCTTAAGTTATATTTCCAACATTTACACTATTGTTAATGTTAGCTTAGATTTTAATTTTTGATTTGATATCGGAACTCCAACGAAATCCTATAAAGTTTTTTTATAGTCCGGTGAGTGAGGTTGAAATATAAGTTCACTAGTTGTAATAGTTTTCACAATTGAAAAAATAAACAGGATTGTCAACAAAGTAAGGATAATTTATCAGATGAGACAAGGTTTTTTTGGTAATCAAAGTGTGCTTTATATGCAATGTCTAAGACATCATATCTGGTTCATTCCAAACAAATAAAAATAATAGTACAGGAAACAACAGCAAAATATAGTTTGTAAATCATCTAAGATTTATTAAAGTATGAACTGTTTGCGACGAAACCCTTTGGTTTGAAAATTGATTTAGTATGTAAATACATACGACATAGTGCTGTTCACATTAACATTAACACATACCGCATTTTATATTTGTCTGCAAACTATGCGTTGAGCAATTTGAAACAAAAAAGTAAATGTTGAAATGGCACTGCACTCTGCACTGTCCAAGGAGGAAAAACAAACAACCTATAATCTTTGTTCTACAAAGCATTTTTGCAGATATCCATAAAAAATCTTCTCTAATACTAGTCTCTGCATCAGAATCATCTATAGTGTCACTACTAGTCTTTCTCATAATTCTCCTAAGTAGAATATCGAATATTTTGCTATGACCTTTTCATCATTTAGTGTTTCAAAAGTCGTAGCGTAGCTCATTTCTGTTCGTTTAATTATACAGTTTATGGAAACATCTCTCGACGTTTCCGTAGAAGAGGATTTTATGGATTCATACAGAAAAAACATTTTGCATTTTTCGCGATTCTGTGCAGGCCCTCGAATATATATGCTTATATAATTGATAGTATTCGTTATCATATTATCTCTTCCAGCATTCCAGCAAATTGACTATAACCTGATAACCGGTTAACAATAACCGTTCTAGATAAGAGCCGCTCCATCCACTCGGCTGACTCGACAGAGATGAAATCGGTTGATCAGATCAATAACGTGATGTTTGCTGTTATCGTATAAACCAATCCATGTTGTTGGATAAAAATTGAACAACTACTTAAACTAAATTAGTAGCTAAACAGAAACACCCTTACACTAGTTAACACAGGTTTTGACAAAAACCAATTACGAAAAAATTAACAAGGAGACTCAACAATGGACAACTTCCAGCTTGTTGTGGGCAGCACAGGTTTGTCTCGACCGAATTTTGATAATGTTCTTTAGATTTGATATGAGTCTAGGTGAATGTCTCATTCCATAAAAAAATTACTGATTTCTCAACAGAGATAATTTTAACTTATCAAATATAAATATTTATTAATTATTAAATTTTATTAAATTATTATTAAATTTAATTTAATAACCAGTTTGCAATATGTCACCTACTAAAACACAATCAATAATTGCAAACGTATTACATAGCAATTTTTTAAATTTCTCAGAGTGCCCCATTAATACTGTCATTTCGATTATCCGACCATCCACACAAATCAGCAATGAATGGCCTACATTCGCTATGGAGTTGAATGTTGGAAGCGAAGACATCAGACGGCATAGGCAGGAACTGCTCCTTAACAAAATCACCAATACAGAGGTAATCTATCAGGTGCTTGAGTGTTGGAAAGGTGAGAATGGGAGTAGGGCAACGCTGGGTAAGCTTCTCAATGTCGTGGAGGGACCATGCGGGGCAAATGATGTTGGAGGTGAGTATTTACAAGCCAAAAAGTTCTTAGTCTAATTTTTCTTATTATCATACGTATCCATATGCAAACTATCTCCCTTCTTCACAGAATCTCTCCGGCTTCAATTTGGTTTACAATGTAAGGCAGCAGACCGCAACCCATCAATCAATTGGAGTGAAATTTCTCCGGCATTTCAAAATCGAATAACCGAAACTTTCCAAAATTTCTTCCCTACTTTGAACTATTCAGAGACTTTGCCAAATTTGAAAGGGCCTTTGCTGATAAGCTTAATGACCGGGAAGAAACCCCCACTCTTCGTCCATCCATTCCCTGACACGCTGAGCTACTACATTAATCGGACCCTCATCACCAGAAATATCATTTCAAAAAAGGTTTTTGAGCAGAACTCGGAAGACATTTTCCTGTTCACAGGAATGAATCAGTCTGAATTAAGTGCTTTGGCTGAAAACTCGCTTACCGGAACCTCAAGCGAACAGCTCCGTTATTCTTTTACTGTCAAATTTATGATTCTGGACCGAGATCATCACTTTGAAATTATTTGTAAGAAAACCAATTATCCAGTCCATTTACTTAGGAGGGAGGATGACGGGAGGCTGCGATGGATCTGTTCAAAGGGAAGGATGAATAATGTGAGGAAATACGTTGACCAATTTCAAGATGAGTTTAACGAAGAGGCGTTTTGTAGACATTTGAATTCCCAAGCAATGCCAGTGCTCATTTGCGACAGTCCGGGCATGGGCAAATCAGTCCTCTTGGCGCAGATTGGAACCACGCTAAGCCAACTCCATCCTGACAGGGTTGTACTATTTATTGTGTTCACCGAATTGATAAAACTTATCAAGTCAATCGAAATGGAGGATGAGATTAATATGATTGAAATTGCTTTGCAAAAATTGTGTGGGGACACTGCTCCCCATTCCAACATAAATTTAAAGGAAACAGTTGTCTCCTTTGAATTGCTGTTGGACGGTTTTGATGAACTGGACTCGGCAGATTACAAACTAGCACATACAATATTGAAAAACATCTCAATGTTATTCAAATCAATTCGGCTTTGGCTCACCTCACGTCCTCATTTGGTTGAGGAATTGGAAACTAGTTTGAATCTTCTTGGATGCAATATTCGACCATTTCATGAGCAAGATCAGGTTCAATTCTTGTCCTCTTTCTGGTCACGGAAGGAGCAATTAGATAAAGAAAGGAGTGAACTGTTTGCACTAAAGTGTCTAAAATCTTTAAAATCAAAAATGGACTCTCCTTCTCAAGATATCGCCGGTATCCCTCTTCAGTGCCTATTGATTGGAGAAGTTTACGAAAAGGATGCATTGGAATACGCACGGATAGATAATGAAAATAGATCAGCCATGGGAATCGAAATTGAAATCGGAACAATTACAAATTTATATCGGTGCTTAATAAGAAAAAAGATTGAAAAGTATAAATCGTCAAACTATAAGTTGGGAGAAGCCGATTTGATGGCAATCCATGTGCAACTTAGTATAGGATTGTTGTTTCCTGACAATATGGAAACATTGAAACTTGAACCTATTCCAATTGAAAGTGACTTTGCTGAATTGTTCAAGGTCGGAATCATCGTTAAATCTTGGAGCATGGAATCATCGTATGCATTTATGCACAGAACCTTTGCTGAATACTTTGTTGCTTGGTTTGTAATAGATAAACTAAGGAGGGAGGGGAAATGGACGGACGAGATGAATGACTTTTTTCTTCATTATGTTTTGGAGTTCCAGGATAGAAGAAACCAGTCTAGGAGTTATTACTTTCAGTCTTTCAAATTTTTAAAGCCAGTAATCTGCTATTTTCTGAATTCTTTCATTGCTGACCTTAGAACTGAAAATAATTTTCATCATATCTGCACTCAATTAGATCTAGAGAGTGCTGATCTCATGAATACTATCGCCCAAGCATGCGCAAATGCCGATCTGGTCCACATGTTCAAATTATTCCATGAGTGCTATGAGTTTGACGAATCCTACACGAGTACAATTTTTACAAGAGATTTCCTCCTACGTTCCATTGAGTTTTCCAGTTTGGAGCTAATGAAGCCCATTGTCAGTCAGCTTGAACAGAACGATAAGTTCAGTATAGAAGTACAGGGTAAAGCGCTTTGCAATGCAGTCAGACTGGGCAAGTTTTCAATTGTGGAGTTTTTAATCAAGGAAAAGCAGCTATGCGGAATTGTGAAGGATTTAAATAGTCAGACATGGGAATTGGTACGTGGCTGTATTAGAGAATCTCTGAAATGTTCTGATGAACAAATAGAAAACAAAATTCAGGTACTTCGAATGCTCATTCGGATAAATGGATCCTTGCTGAACAATAAAGTTGATGAGAGAGCGCCCCTCTTATTTGATAATGTCCATGTAAAACTGCTGATAGAACTTGTCAGACTTGGGGCTGATGTGTTTGCTGAAGATGGAAATAACTACACTGTTTTGCACCTTACTCATCACCGAATTTTGTCGAGCAGTGATTACCACTCGCTTGTTATGAGTATTCCAGACAAACGTCTTCAAAAATTGGTGCACAGTAAGGCAGGATGGGAGCAACACACCCCATTGACTTGTGTCCTCGGATGGATTGACCCTATCCCAGCAACCCTTGACATATTTCAGAGCGTTGGTGCTGATTTCAACCATACCATTTCCACATGTTCCTCCTTGTTGGAATTAGCAGTTAGAGATGGACGTAGTGCGGTAACAATGCGCAAGATAATTGAATATGGCGATATCAATGTAGTGGAACATATGCGGCATTTGCCTCCTTACCAAAGTACGAACCTTTTACACAGTGCTGCCGAGTGGGGAAATGCGGAAGCCGTGGGAGTGCTTGTAGACGAGTACGGAATGGACGTGAATTCGAAAGATAAACATGGGCGTACACCATTAGACCTTGTAATCAAAAGCAACATAGTTGGTGAACGGTTTAAAACTGGATTGGAACTAAAAGAACGGGGTGGTGAGTTTAAAGATGACAATTCGTTGATCGTTGCTGTAACAGAAGGCAACCTACAATCTGCTCGATTATTAATTTTCTTTGGGGTTGATGTAAGCAGAAGAGACAAACAAGGAAATACATCTCTCCATAAATCTTTAAAACCTGGGCGCGGGCACTTCCCACATGAATTCAGTATAGTCCAGCTTCTGCTGGACAGTGGCGCTGACCTTACAGCGTTGAACAAACTGGGTGAGACCCCATTTCATGCTGCCATGAAAAATAAAAATTTGAGGTTAAAAATTTTTCTATTACTCAAATCAAAAATGGACGAGACTAGTAGCTGGACACCGTTTGTTTGCAATCTGGCTCTAAAATTTGTACTCCGAGAAAATGCCGCATTATTGGACGAAAAAGACTTTATTTCTATTTTGAACAACTTTTGTAAAATCCATAAAGGGAATGTATGTCTGATTAAGAATGACGGGAATTTTGCCATTCACGTCGCAGCCGGCCAGGGACATTATAAAGGCTTACAGCTCCTTGTTGATAAGGGAGCCGACATAAATATGAAAAACAAATACGGACAAACACCCCTCCACGCGGTAGCTTGTAGTAAACCGAAGGGGTACATGATCATAGTTAACTATCTAATTGAAAATGGGGCTGATGTGTTCATTAAGGCTAATGACGATCGTACATTTCTTCATCAATACATTTTAACACGTCCATCACCATCTGCTTTTCATTTTATGGTAGAATATCTCATTGAAACTGGTCTTGCCAACCTGTTCAACATTTCGGGAGGCGGATGTGGGGTAAATAAAGAAAATTGCAGGGCTTTCCCATTACAACTGGCAGTAGCAAACCTAGTCCCTGAAATAGAAACGTTAGAACTTCTCCAATCAAACAACGTCGATTTCAACGCAGTCGACCAACTAGGGCATTGTATTTTGGTTAATGCACTTGCAGGCTTCCATAGCGTGGAATTCATATCAACGTTGATAAATCAATTCAAAGTTAATTGGAGAGTAATTGACATGCAAGGATGGAGTATTCTTCATCACGCAGTAGCTAGAGGTTCAGATTACCTCGAATTCTTTCTGGAACTTGAAGGATTGAATGTAGAAGTAGTAACGCAGAGCGATAATGGTGCGATAATAGCATGGTTAAGGTAATGTCACGAAATTAGTTGGCTTTTTTCGATATCAATTTTATTTATTTTCCGTTATTTATCTTACTATTTATCTTATTTTATTACTTTTACTTTATTAAGTATCTAATTTTGGTGTCTTGCGTGAAATAAACTCCCTATGCACAACGAATTCCAGAATAACTTGTAGTTTTTGAAGAGACGCATATGATTCGAAAATGCACAAATTCATAATATATTTAAAATGACAATATAAATTTCATAGTTATTGGGCTATGCTGCATAACTACATGATTTTTCACTTCAATTGTTCTTCCCTCTTCCGACAACATCATTTTCATCCCTTTTCACCTTTCACTATCAACTACATAATACGAACTTTGGTATTACATTTACCTATTGTATAAAAAATGTCAGATATAAAAAGCGATGTAACTGTCAAGTGTAATGTTCTAACGTCCATTGAGACTGTGATTTTACCAAACTTCTTATTTTTTAAAAATTAGAATGCCGTGAATATCAAAAAGGAAGATTTAATTACAATTTTGCAGATTTACATCGAAAAATCGTGCTGAGTTCTTACCTGAAGTCCTGATAAGCAAACATAAGAAAACCATTTTAAAAAACTTGACTACTTCAGTCTCTCCATGAAAATCCTCCATAGCTTTCCGACTTTTTTTTGGCCTACCCCACCCTGCTGCGTGTTTTTCTCAATGTATGACAATGCAGAACTTATTCAGGTGTTCTTACAGTTCTGGTGACAAAATTGTTTAAAGTGTCTCATATGGATTGTTAAAAAATGTTGTTAAATTCGCCTTTTTTGAGCACCCACCCACCCTAATGCATTTTAGGATAGTGTATTGCAGGATATAAAGCCCTGAAAAGACCGGGGCGTTGGCGTTACTATCGGGAACAATCTGCTTCACTGTATTGAATTGCTTAAATGATAGAAATAAAAATATGAGTATAACAAGCAACAGAAAAATGTAGTTTGAAAATAATCTCAGATTTATTGAAGCATAAACTTTTTGCGACGAATCCCTTTGGTTTGAAAATTGATTTGGTATATACATGCGACTTAGTGCTGTTCACAATAACATTAAATACTGCATTTATATTTGTGATAAATACGTAATATTGCCTACAAACTAGATGCGTTGAGTAATGAGTAATTTGAAACACTGCGAGTCGAAGAGTGTCTCATTCAACACAGGAACTTCAGACCAGTTAATTAACAGGACTTAATAATGTCCATGTCCGTAAAGACCGTGTCCGTGGCCGTGTCCATGTCCGTGATGCCCATGACCTGTATGCATGACCAAATTATGCATTAAATAGCTAATAAGTAAATGAAGGAATGAACGAGTGATAACTATTACTAATTAAATCAGCAAGCATACCGTAACCGTGGTGGTAGCCATGATGGAGGACTGGCACAGCTACAGGCACCTTAGCGATGACTGGAACCTTTGCAATGACTGGAACAACTATTA
>JAQGAH010001272.1:0-16136 GCA_034696885.1 Lepidocyrtus paradoxus
GTGCCTCCAGACAGACGGACAGACTGCCCAGACGATCTTAGTAACTTGCGTTTCACCTAACGGTCGCAAGTTAATAAATCCATTTTTCACTGCCGTACCAGAGTATAACTGCAATCATGACGCGTAAAAAGTATCCACGTGCTAAAATAACATTGCTGATTTAAAGCCGTGTACCAGCTTGCAAAAAATAAATTATGAATATCTTTACTCATGAATCATAAAAGGATGAGATTATGACAAGGTCTGCCCAAAGTCTATCATAAAATATGTGTAATGCAGTGCAACATCCATTTCCGCCATCATTCAATGAAAATGAAACAGATTTTGTGTGGAATTATGAATGCGGTATCAAACCAACTTACGCAATTTCACACACGCTACGCTAGTGCATGAGCACGCTGCCTTGCATATACTCTTATCTGCAATATATCTGAATTACCTTCATCATCATCATATTCCATACATAATTACACTTTTACTGCAGCAGCTTCTAAATAAATATCCAACTCGTCTGAATTAACGAGCAGGGTCGGATCGGGTGTTATACTCCATCCATGCATCCCTTTTTAAGTCCTGCATGCAACCGTTCAAAACCCCTGCCACGGATCTAAACGTCCATGAGCGATGATGGCTTGTAAAATATGTAACGAGCGGTATTGGATGCACAGTAAAATAAGTTTTTATCAATTTAGCAAAAGCTCATGGCATGGCCATTCTCAAAATAAAACATGCTATTAACATCCTGATTCAAACATTTCTTTTAATTTTTTAATGTTAAATATTTTTTTGCAATTTCCTTTGCGTGTAATGCAACTAGCTAGATTTTTATAACAAAACAGTTATAAATACGTTGATGTACTATAGTATAGGGTTCCAACGATTCATTCATAATTAATGACTTCATGAGCCTAATCAATGTCAAGGCGAGCAAGTGGATTTGAAAAGCACATCTCAAATCCCACTTTGAATGTAGACCTGTTTTCGTTCTTGGTGGTAAGCCCACTTATCCCAATTTAAACAATGGTGTTGCTCAATTTACAAAAAATCGTTTAATTTTACCTTGATGCGCACTTGTCATGCTATTTTTAAAGCTCTCATTTAAAGTACCTTTGCTTATTATGAAGGTAAATGATGAGGTTTAAAAAAAACGAAAGATGTTCATGTAGCGTCAGAGTCAATGACTATGATGATGATAATAATGACCTTCATTTCACAAAAACGTCTGATGATAATGGATAGTTCCAGAAATATGTTTTTAAAAGAATTTAATGGCATTGCAAAAAAACTATCCAACGGGATTAGGCACGTCAGGTATAATCTCCCTACAAACAGGATAAAGCCCATTAAACTTGCTGCAAGTTTGATAGTCTCCACAATCAGAGCTTTTACTGCAGACACAGTAATCCTGCAGCGCACATCTTTTAACCGAGGGGTCCACGCTGAGCTCATCACTTTGGAAGAGGACCCTCCTCCCAAATTTATTCATGAATAGGCCATTTGGATCATACTTCCGCATTGCCTTCTGAAATTGACGGAGTAATGGCTGGGGTCTTCTCTGCAGGATCTTTTGAGTAAAATAGTAGGGTCCGTTCTTGCCCCAATGTGGTCTCCCGTCAAATTCATAAACTAATGCTTGCTGCATAGCCTGATAAGCTCCGATGCGGTCCTTAGGATCGTTATAAGGATGCGTTCTCATGGGTGTCACCCATTCTACGTGAACAGAGTTCCTTCCAGATCCGATTGACATTAGTCCGTCTGATGACTTTGAGAAGCGAATGAATACTCCGATCATTAAGAATGCTGCTGGGATTTTTTCCAAAATCTCTTTAATTTTTGTTATAACATTGCTGAGCTGATTTAGTTCGAATGCCATTGCAGTCTCTTCGGGATAAACGGAGTGGTCTCCATTATCCCAAGCGCATTTGTTGGTACAGCGGTTTGCCTGTAAACGGTAGGCATAACCGGTGGCTGGATTGACAAATCTTCTGGAGCCATTGCCAAGTTCTTCGGTGAAGATGGCTGGCTTCCCAACCACTTCTCTATATAAACTTTGCTTGGTAAACTCTTCGAGTCCGTACTGGGATTGGAGATTTTTGGAAGCTTGGGCCTGTTCAATGCTATCTCGACCATTGGAGATCTCGTTAGGACTTAGGTCAGGAATCAAATTGGTAACGGCATCTCCGGGAATGTCGTCAATTGATTTGGGTGATGTATAATTTCCCTTTGACACTACTACCATTTTTGAGGATGGGAACCACCATAGTTGATACCATGGATAGAGTTGGGCTTCTCGGAGCGCCTGTCCATCCAGTAGTATGTTTTCCGCTTCGAGTTGGTTTGAAACGATCATCTTGAATAACGGGACGGTTTTCAATGTCACGTCAACAATAGCTCCTAACAGGCCCAAGTGGACTCGGAACGCTCGAAGATCCTCATCGCTACTGTTTATTGTCCTGATTTGCCCCAGTCCATCAATCACGGTCAGTCCAACAACCTGATCGGAGATTGTACTGGGATGAAGGAGAGAAGAGCCATGGGCCCCCGTTCCAATAGACCCTCCAATAGTGATTCCTCCAAACGCTGGAACTGCTATCAAGGTTCGACCATGTTCCCTCATCGCATCTAGGACATCCAGCAGTTGAGCCCCACTGCCAACGGTGACCGTCTCGCCGTCATCACTTAACCTGGTGTAATTAATGTTGTGGGTATTTATCGGAATTCCATTCGTGCAGATTACATCAGTGAGGGAGTGACGACTTCCAATCAGTTTCACTGTCAAGTTGGAAGCAATCGCTGAGGATATAATGGCTTGGAGCTCTTCAGCGCTAGTTGGGTAAAGGATTGGAGAGGATGCCTTGCAGTAAACCGAAGTTTGGTAGGATTTGTAAACATTGTCGTCTTCACACTTTGCATTTGGTATGCTTTTCACTAAATTGATCACAATTAAAGCGTTTGCAAATTTGAACAAACCATTTAAGAAATCAGAATTAAAACTTTTTAACATTGTTATCTAACGGTTGAGGAATATTTTCGCAGCTAGTTGATCGATTTCCAACGTTTTATTTCAGATTTTGATGATTCGAACGCTTGGTCTATTACTTATGTTCCCTATACGGCACGCGGAAGATATGGAAGATGCTTTGTCAGATTTAGCATTTCCTGAAAATTCCATGCTCTTTTGTGTTTTCCAAGTGTACAAATATAATTGACTTTTATCATTTCGTTTCCAACTTTATCATCTTCATCAATATCAAGTCACGTAGTATGCAGTTAGAGCAACAAAGACATGTGCATATTGTAATTAGTGTATTAGTGCAACGCTAATTGCCTGTAATAATGCACATATATTTATAAAAAATAGCGAAGTATTAATTTATTTTATTCTGAGCACAATGAAGTCAAGATGACAAAGGCCACAGGCATAGACACATGTATACACATACTTCATGTTAACCAGTTATAAAACATGCGCATCCGACATAGTGAAGCTATTATTGAGTGTCGAACTGCAGAAATATGATAATTTGCGTGACAATCTGGTTGAATATCTGTGCGGACAAAAATGGATGAGCAGGGGGGTTTAATTAATTACTTTTATGATATTTCATGAACATCATTATTAACAAATCATTAGCGAGTAAAGTGAGACTTTTGAAAATTGTTGATGTGGAGCTTAATAACGACATTGGATCTTGTTCCATGATTTTTCTTATGACATTTACTCAACCTCCGAGCATGCATTTTCAGCAGTTACAGCCACCCAAACGCTTCGTTTGTCAATAATTAAAATAATAAAATAATTGTGTACAAATTCTCATGAAGCCCATTATTGCTACGAATTCTGCATAGTTTATTACAAAGCAAGGCATGCCAAACTTACAAATTATTATGCAATGTTTGCTAATAATTTAGCAGCTAGAGCTAGTTCAAGGATTGGAACCTCTTCCCTGTTTCATCTCCAACTTGCGTTGTCTTTCAATCTCCTCTGCCTCTTTCTTCCTTTTGTAACCTGGGAGTAAGCTTTCGAGTAGCAGCTCCCTCTGCAACAATTGCAATTATTCGCAAATTAGAGATCAAGGATAAATTTTGTGCCAGAAAGGGGAAATGGACGTAAAGTATTTCTGGCGAAATAGTTTATTTTTAATGCCCTATTTTTTCTATTCACCTGAGCCTCCCTTGTAGGTGGAGGTTTGGCAAAGTTACGTAGCCCGTATATTGTCAGACTCCCTTCATCATCACCAATGATCACACTCTGTTAGGAAAGAATATGACAATATATTTAATTAATCAAGGAACAATTTATTAGCTCGTTAAACAGAAAAATTGGCAAATAAATTCAAAATTCATTTACATTTAGCAATCCATTAAAGGCGACTTTTCTCTGTCCCAAAGCAAAGGCAGGCTTGTATTGGACGATCGGCTCCAAAGTATTGACCGACAGGTCCCAAACCTCAATATGATACTCTGTCGCGCACACAAACACGGTGGAGGAGAACAAACTGCAAGTCACATCAAATATGGTACGATGCCCAGTCTGAAGGGTTAGTAGGGGCATGGGACTATCCAACTTCCACATCTTCACTGACCAGTCTCCGCCACAACTGAAGAAAACCTTGTCATCAAAGTTGGAGAATGCCACCCTATACACAGGACCGGTGTGTCCGACAAAAGTATTCAAATATGATTCTTTGTACGCTGTAGAGCACTTATGAATGAAACCCTCTTCAGTACCGAGAAGAAATAGGTCGGGACTGTTGGGAAAGAAGCAGACGGTGTACGCGATTGACAAGGTCGTAATTAATGATTCTGATCTTTTTTCACGCCTCCCAGGTACCATCAAAGTACTTCGGCCAACTTTCATTATCAAGACGGATTCCAATCCCTTCATAATTGTCCATTTCTTTAGTAGACCATCATCGCCCAGACTGAGGAGGGACTCTTCTACAACGTCTTCATTTGATGGGTCCACGGTGATGAGGAAGTAGAGTTGCCACACGGGTCCAGTATGACCATATTGGATCTTTTCGTCCACGGTAGTGCCTAGTAAGACTGCATCATCTTCACGGACATCAAAGAGGACCACATTTCCGTCCAACATACCAACTGCCAAGACGAATGGGGTAAGTTCGGAAAATGCGAGACTGGTTCCTGGTGCCCTCAATTTGTAAATTCGTTCTGGGCTTCGGTTATTTTTCGCGTTCCAAATACAAATCAAACCTTCCTTTTCATGGTCACCAAAGCGTACGCTCCCGTAGGCGGCGGCTATAATGTTCTCGTTAAGTGGGTGGTGCTTGATCTCCGTCACCTCCAAACCAGCAGTTTCCTTACATTTGAAGTTCCAATATTGTCGGAGATGTGGTCCAGGTGAGAGCGGTCCCACTTCACTGTCCATGTTATCTTTTGCTCCACTGAAGTCATGAAATCCTTTTTTTGCGTGTTCGGGATGTTTTTTACCTACAAAGATGGAGGTTTTCCTTCTTGTAGAAGATTCACTATCGGTACTTGCATCCTCCGTCAGTTCGACGTGGTCTGATAGCTCAGAATTTTCGTGATGTGTCTCGTCGCTGGAAATATCGTCATATTCGTCCTCCTCCTCTTTCTTTTGATCTAGATTCAGATCTTCTGTGATGCTACCCTTCAGTGCGTTTGACTTGGAGGGACTCACTTCTAGCGGAAAATCTTCTTCAAAATCATCCAATAGCGCCATATCAGAACTGAAATCCTTTTTCTTTGCTTTATTCATCATCTGCTCCCAAGTACTTTCATCTTCGCTCAGAGGGTCATCCGGATTGTACTGTGGAAGCTTGAGGGGCTCATCGTCAATCACCTCTTGCACCTGACCGTCAGTAGTTACTTCTGAGAATCGTTCTTCATCGAATTTTTCATCAATTTGTGTCCAAGCACATTTCAGTTCAGCCCCACTGCCAAACCCAGAAGAAGCTACAAACCCCGCAGCATCCATTGCTGACGGCATGGTAGAGGTAACTCCAGTAACCGGTCGACTTTGTGATACAGGTACAAGCGTCTTCACTTCTGTGGCTGCTCCGCGAATTTCTGTCAGAGAAGGTTCTTTTGAAACTAAATCTGGAGCGATAGTGTCCATCGGCGATGTCAGTCCCTCCACCGCAGGTCTTAGCCCTGCAGCATCCGAATATTTAGGTCCAAAGTCTGAGGAACGATCCGGAGAATAAATTTCGATAATTTCCTCTCCCGGTTTTACTGATATAAATAGGTCATCCACTGCCTGGTCAAATTCATCTCTCTCCTCAAGTTCGTCGTCAGTTGCTTGACTAGCAGCGGCTGCAGCTGCAGCAGCCTTTTCAGCAGCCTCCTGCTCCGCTTTTATTTGTTCCTGACGTTTTCTTTCCGCTTCTTCTGCGGCATTTGCTTCTTGTAGTAGGTCATCGTCCTCGTCATCACCCACCGTCTTCTCCATCGCATCTGGAATGATGATTGTTGTCAATCCCTCATCAACATCACCATCTTGCTCCAAGTGCTCCTGTAAACGATGCTGCTGGATGAGTAGGGAGACCATAGCATCTTCATCTAGTTCATCGTCCTCGGCCTTTGTCTCATCTTCATCGTCTGATTTTGGGCGTGTATTCCTGGTAGACGTCAAAGATTCGGGTTCGATAAGGCCTCGCATGTCCGCTTGGCGAAGTTGCTGCGAATCCATACAAATAATCCTCTCCATCGCAATCAAACTGAAGCTAATGTCAGGATATATACGAGGAGGCTTCTTGCTCTCCATCAGTTTCTTATTCTCGTAGAGATGATCCAAACAATGTCTGATTTCAAATTCTTCATCTTCATCATCCGTCATTGGCACGTCGTCATCAGAAGCTTCCTCTAAAATCAGGGCGCGATGGTTATCCTCCTCATCCTCCTTATATTTTGAAATATCTGTGCGGTAGTCCAAAATGTCCGCACCGGTCTCCTCATCAGAGTCTTCAGAATCTGAATCCTTCCAGCCTCCTTGGGGTATATCTAGACGGGCCTTTTCTGCAAGGACTCTGGCTGCTGCTTCATCCTGCTCAAGAATCTTTCGCTTTGCGTCCTCCTCCGCCACCTTGATATACTCGTCCACGATGGTATACGTGTGCACTTGGGTTCCAGCGTCTTGACACCCTTTAATCTTATAGTCTGTGTATTTGTTCAGAGAGTAGTCTTCAAAGGATTGGGCGTAGTCATTTGCATAAGTGTCTGATACAATATGATCCTTCACCATTTCCAAATACTTCTCATTTTTCTGCTTAACCCCTTCAGACTTTGGGTCGGATTCCAGGACCAATACCCCAATCAGTTCGAAAAGCATTACTGTAGGCGTTTCAGTGAGTTCAAGTGTCAGCCGCGTTTTGATAATGTATTCTCCATTTGGCTTGAACACTTTCACGCGCTTCTTCGGAACCGGCTCCTTCTTACTTTCCCCCGGAAGGGAATCTAAAAATGAAGACAGACAGTGGAATGGTAAAGTTCTTATCGGAAACTTACGTCGATGATAAAAGCAGTTCAACAAAGTTACTACTCAGCTCACGAGCAAATTTTTTTGAAGGTAAATGAATCAAGTCTTGGTAAAAACAATCTTCTTCAAGGTCTGACAAATGATGGTCCCAATTTAGCCCGGGACTGCGATCTCGGGAAAATTGAAATAAAGCGCTGAATGTCTGCGGTTTGATTGGGGTCTGAAAATGACATGATGAGTTGAATTAGATATTGCTTGAAGACACCACTCATTGTTTGAAAGTTTTGAAAAAACATACAATGGTAATAATTTCATTATCCGTTCTGTCAAGAAACGTGTCATAGTTCAGCACTGGCTGCGCTCGTTGCCACAGTGGAACTGGTGTGCACTCATAGTAGTCATCATCAATAAACTGGAAAACAAAATAATGTGTAATTTTATTCAGGACGCCAGTACGGCAAGAAAAGTGAAGCAC
The DNA here is from genome assembly GCA_034696885.1 of Lepidocyrtus paradoxus. Lineage (NCBI taxonomy): Eukaryota > Metazoa > Arthropoda > Collembola > Entomobryomorpha > Entomobryidae > Lepidocyrtus > Lepidocyrtus paradoxus. The sequence continues at coordinate 7,938 of JAQGAH010001272.1, forward strand.
TTTTTTGATAAATTCAAAATAATCAGACTTACTTCAGGTCCAAGGCGTATGATATCAAGCCCCTGATAACCACTGATTTTCCGTATGACATGGGCGCTTCTAACCTCCTGCTTTACTTCTTGGAAGAATGCCGCAATTGCGTCGTCATCTTCTGCAGTTGCAGCCCCACTAAAGTAATTTAGTCAAAAGTCATCATTACATTTTTGATTTCAACAAATTATTTAATTTTTCAAGTAAAAACTATTTAATTAGGTTCATTACGCTGCACCCTCCTCAGGATCCGCAGGGTCGTTTCCATCCTTGTCTACAAGCTTGGTTTTCCGTTGGTTGGTTGGTTTGGGTTGATTAGCTGCAGTTTTTCTTGGCTGAGCTTGTCTCATTATGCCCCACTTTTTTTGTCAAGTGCCTTTTAGTGCAAAAGTAATAGCAATAGTTTGTGAGTGATTAGTATTATTTTTTTATATTTTTTTATTGCGTATTTTGCAAGTGGTATGATAGTGTCAGATGGACTTTTTTTTACTCTTTTTCATCATAAAATTATTGAGTCATTGCTAAATACATAAGTTTGATCAATTTCTATTCATTTTTTTCGTCGTCATCAGACTTTGAATAGTGTTCCCAGGTTAACCTATTCTTCTTTGTTGCAAGTTGCTATCTCAGTTTTGCCTTATTATAACGAGGAAAACTCGGTAACAAATGTCAAAGTTTTCCTCGATATAATAAAGGCGGTTGACAATATTTATAAGGAGCTTGGATTATGCACATGCAGTTGAACTAAACTTTTAACGTTTTTGTTTCCTGTAATGTTGAAACGGTATAGAAATTGGTATGAATGGAGTAGAGTTTGAAGAAAACGTTATGTTTTATAATAAAAACAAAGAATAAACTGATGTAATGAGTAATCATCATGGTTGGATAATGCTGTGTAAAATGTCACCGAAATGCAGGTAAGTCCATGAACAAAGGCCCATTTATCTGGATTGCGCTTGCCTTCTTTGTTCCTGGAGAGGGTGGCAACGCATGGCAAGGCATTTGGTGACAAGAGAAAGAAAATATTTTGCAAGTGTTACCTCTCCATCTTTCCTGGATTAGTCATCTAATGTATTAATATGTAACGGGTGAGTATATAAAGAGCCAGGAAAACGTCTCTTGTCATCACAATCTGAATGTTGCATCGTTTAAGACTAAAAAATAAATAAAGTTGGATATTCAATATACAAAGCTGCACAATGGCTGACGGACGACTTTCACTTAGGAGACTTGTGATCCTTCTCTGCCTTTTGTACCTTCAAACAACCTGGGCTGATGAACTGAATTCTGATCAAGGTAAATACAAATGACAAAGTAAATACACATTTCATTGTCAGAGAAAAAGGCACAATTAAAATTTCCTATGGTTTAGATTCGAGGTCCTATGAAGTCATCGGGACAAGTGCTGGCGCTGCCTCAAGTTCTGAAAATGGCATCGAGGGAAGTAACTACCAACATGTAGGCATTCTTCATTCGCGTCGCCAACGAAGATCTGCCCACATTGGACATGGGGTATACCACGGACATTCTCATCATCGACCAGTTTACGTTCAACATTACACACATCCCCACCACCACGGTAGTTATGGACATGGGCTTCACTCGGGAGGCTCGAATTCTCACTCACAAGCACATGCCATTTCTGCGAATTTCGCAGGTCCGTATGGTAATTCAGGATTTTCAGGAGCTGCGGCATCTTCTGGAGGGGGCTCCAACATTGGCTACGGCAGATAGACTAGGTAAACTATTGCATTAACTCTAATACTTTTATCTTTAATTACATATGAACTTTTGTATAGCGTTGATAAACAATAAATACGCACACATTCACATTTAAGTTTAAACAAGACCACTCCTTTATTTATTGCAAAATACTTTAGTTGTTGTGTAAATGGAGAAATCCTATATTCTCGAACTGCAGAACATTTACTTTCTCCGACAATCGTTTGGCTATAGAAAGTTATAGATAGGGTGAATAATAGCTAAGTTGATTAGTTATATAAGGCTGACAGGTACTTTTCAGAATATTACATAACAACATTTACGCGCACATACATAAATCAGGAAAGTCAGACGTGGTTTATCTTGGGCTATACTTTAGCTAAAGTTAATTTAACAGTTTGTTGTACAAAAGTTAAATCATGTTTCGCATTACATAATGGAAAACTGTGACAATTAGTAAGAAAACAGTCAGTAATGCTTTTTTAAGGGTGTTTTGTTAATTTATCTTCACCATTGTTATATTTTTAGTTAAGAAAGCAGGTAATTAATCAGACTAGCGAAAATCCTTGGTTTTGCTGGATGGCCTGGAGTAGTTTATATCTCAGCCTTTCTCTTGTCTGATATCTCGGAAGATCCAATAGATTAAAGCAAGTATGTGCTAGAAAAATAAGACAACAAACCGTTAGCAATCATTATCAATTTGCATCCAACCGTAAAGTTAAGTTAGTACAGACAAGTATTAATTGGGGACTCGACTCACCAACTGGTAAAAATCGTTCATCGGCCGTTGGTTGAATACACATTTTCAACGTTTTCATTCCCAACAGAGGAATTCTGTCACTTCCGGTTAAAAACAGCAAAAACTGCTTTTTCTCTTCGAGGGTCAGTCCATGGAATACTTCCCAGAATAGTTTTATTGAAGAATCGTTAACTGTGTAACCTCCCTTATAACTACAATTTCGTTCAAGTTCACCCCAGTCGTAATCCTCGTTCCCGGTAACCTAATTCCAAAACAGATATACAATAATGGAGCTCCAACAAGTAAAACCAAGAATAGGCTTATTTCGAACGTCTCGCCAAGTCCCTTACCATAGCTTGAAGTTCTTGAGCATGGAAAAGCTGCAACACTGTACTTCCACAAACACGCTCAAATCCTTTTCTAAAGGCATCAAACTGCTTGTTGACGGCAACGTTAAATACATAGGATACGTATAAATCCACAAACTCGCTTTTATTCTCCAGAGTCACCGATACATTAGCCCCATCTGTTTTCAGTGGAACAAGTTTTACAGCACCAAATTCCTCTCGGCTCAACTCAAAGTTTAATCCAAACACCTCCTCAAAATCTGGATCCCTGTTTGGAAAAAAAAATAAACAATTATTTATTATTATGCAAAACTAAAACTGTAATTATATCAAGTCAACAGTTGTTAGTGCAGTAAAAAAAACTTACGAATATTCCATGATTTGTTCTAACGATCTCCCTTCGGATGGTGACAATTCTTTTAAGTCACAGAGCTCCACCTTCTCACCAAGTAGTTTCTTGTAAAGAGCCAGTGGAAATGGGATATTGATAATGATCAGATTATAGATGGCCAGTCCACACAAGAGCCCTATCAGGAAGTACCTAGAAATGCATAATAAAATTGATAATGAAGTAAAGGTCGAAAGAAATGAAGAACAATTAGCGTCGGATACGTTAATTGGTAAATATGTAAATTTCTCACATGACGTCCTCTTCAAAGGAAGCTTCATTGAACCATATCAGCCTTGTCTCGTCATAATGCTTGAACATGCCATATTTTGGATCGAGTATTTCACGAATTAGTAAAAGGAAGAACTCTTTTTTTACTCCACCCGCATCCTCGGCTTCCTCCCCGATGAATTTGATTTTCAAAGGTTTCTTCAAGTCGTGAGTATTCAACTGGTAAAGTTGCGTCATTACATCATGAACTATGTTATCCCTGGACACAGTTAGCGTTAAATATTGGACTTCATTTGGATCAATATGTTGGGGGAACATGAAGAAGCTCATGAGTTGCGTTTGAGCTTTCGTCATTGCACTTTGCATTTGGAGAAGTTGGTCAGTTTGTAACAGTAGCGTTTTGGCGTGAGCATCGAAAACGAATGGGAAATCACAGAAATGGACAGGACGAGGCTGAGTTGGATTTTTACTCCTATTGAGCCAATGGAAGTAATCCATACGAATATCGACCTGAAATAAGAAAAAGAGATAGAATATAATACAAAATTCAATTTGGAATTTAATTTAGCAAGTTGAACAAGCAAATTGTGCTACTGAATTAACTTACTTTAGATGATAGTTGAGGTATTGTAAATGTGTGATACGAAATACGCATTTTACTTTTATTCATACTATTCAATAACGAGAGAAAGTTGAGGCAGATACGAAGTCCGTTGTCTCTCTGAAATAATAATTAATTTATACAATTGAAATTAAGGGTCATACAAGCTGATTTATTTGCATTAGAGACGGAATCATCATCATCATCATCATTACGGAATCGGAGACGAACCTGCGCTTGACTTTGGTTTGTATTATCTAGGACGGCAATCATTGTCTTTTTGTACACCGAAATGATTCTCACAAGATGCTCTTTCGGTGAGTGATAGAGCCATCGTGTGACAACACCAACCAACGGTTGGGCTAATGACTGCAATCTATCAGCGTATATAATCGGCAACATGCTGAGATTGCCTCCATTTCCACCTGAGCCCATGTAAAAGTTTGGGATTAAGGGAAGCAAAACATAAACCCTCAAGATTTCCACATGTTTCAACTGATGTGGGAGCTTTGGAAGCAGTTCAGAGAATAATTGTTGCTCAATGAGTTCCTTCAATCCTTCTGCTTTAATTGTTGCCAATTTTGATAACACGGATTCCGCCAGATTCAGGTCTACGCCCATATTCTTCCAGGTGCATGGTACGTGCGCCTTGTTAGGCAGAAGGAAAGACGCATTCCAACAAGCCGGGGCAGAAAATAGGATTTCAGTCTAAAGCAACAGTAAACACAAATTTTGAAATTAGTAAAACAACATTTCATGATCATTTAACACTACTGATTTTTAAGATAATATGTATATGTGGATAAATTACCAAAGTCATTATCTCCTGATCAACAGGTTCAGTAGATGAACACATTTGTGTCACAAAATCATTGGTAAAAACGAGAATCTCTTTATCAGCCGTATATTCTCTGTAATCTAAACTCAAGGCAGGTTCTAAACTAGGCACCTCAGTTTCAGATTTCTTAGCTTCTAGTGAGTTCATCAACACTAAACTACGATCCCCTCCAGCATATATACTATTCACTAAACTGTTCACTGCTTTTACATAAACTGGAGTTTTCATATTGCCCCCTGGAAAACCCAATTGGCAACTGGAATTGAGTCCGAATGTGTATAACCTGTCATTAGTCCAGCACAGAGTATGGCACCTCCCCACAGCCACTTGGGTGACAACGTTTCCAAATTCTAGAATTTTTCTTGGAAAGACTTCATTGGTCTGGGAGTCATGGCCTAACTGACCAAATTCTAAAATTATACAAATATACAAAAATTAAACAACAAGAAATAATTCAATTAAATTTTGATCCACTGTGAAATTTGTAGTCTAATTCTTAACGTACCTCCATTTCCAGCTGTGAACAAACCTCCGTCCTGAGTAAGAAAGGCGGTGTGCTCCGCACCCGCCGTAATGTAGCGGACACCTAAGGACCTCAGCGTACTAAGTTGAGTGGGCTGACACTTGTCATCTGTATCTCCAACCCCAAGCTGCCCTGACCTATTCTTTCCCCACCCGAATACAGAACCGGAAACGGTAAGCGCAAAGGAATGATGACCACCTGCATTTACCAGGTTAGTGGGTAGTCCAAGGAGGAGCTCCACTCGACAAAATTTCGACTGATTTAGGCCATTTGCAACACTGAGACCAAGCTGTCCATGTCCGTTTGAACCACAAGTGTAAACCTCTCCTGCACTAGTGAGCACCACAGAATGAAAAAATCCAGCTGCCACTTGAACCACAGTTTTGGTAGCCATTGACTTGACAATTTTTGGTCGACTAACAATGTTATCTTCTGATGACTCCAACTGCTGTCCTAGTTGGCCATGACTGTCATGCCCCCAACTGAATAAGGTTCCCCAACTGTCAATCGCCAAGTTGTGAGCGTAGCCTGCACTAACGGCAACAATTTGCCTACCCGATAAACCCTCCACTTGTTCCGGATGAGTTTGATTTTTATCATGGCCTAGTTGACCTTGATCATTACAGCCACAGCTCCACAACGTTCCATCTGTCAAGACGAATATGGTGTGAGACTCTCCACATGCTACTGATTTTATACTGTGAGCAAAGTCCACTTTCGTTGGGGTGTCGACAAAGCCTTCCTCTGCCACTCCAAACCCCAGCTCTCCGTTTACGGTGCTCCCCCAGGCGACAATGTTTTTCGCTTTGATGGACTTATTGGTCACCTTCCCATCTTCCGAGGAGCCTGCTATACTTTTACCCTCATTATAGATGTGATTTTGTGACTTTTGGGATGTTGTGTCCATCGGCTCTTGCGACCCTTCCATTTTGGAGGTCACCCCACAAACTAGTCTTCTTTCTGTACTGGCGTTTTCAAAACTTCAAGCTGGAGTTTCCAAGGCATGAATCATGAAGGACTCACTCTGGACTGGACTATTCCAAGCAAACTCAGCAGATGACGTCGATTACTTCCGTCTCCTTCCTCCTCCAACTGAATCAATATATTTCCGTTGATTGACGGCTGATGTGTGACGTACCTCACTTCCTTAATCATCTCATCCTATCTGGAAAACATGAGTTCAAACGAATAATTTAAAATTATTTGGATGTTGGAAGAGTTTATTTAATTTTATTAGGAGCTGAACAATAATTTACTCCCATCCCCATTCCCCACTTGTAAATTCCATTTTTGCACATATAATATTCGCCACTCTTATAAAATCTCGGAATAACGGCAATTAAAGCCTTCCTATGGGAACTTTAAGTTTAAAAGCACCAGACGCGATTTACAAAAACGGCATCAAAATGCTAAAAGCACTCATTCATCATCAACAAACCGGCTGTACTCAACACATCAACAATCAACTACGATCCAGAAATACGCCTTAAAAAATAAAATCATTTCCACAGGGAAAAAATTCTACATAATCATCAATTAACCTTCAAAGACAATCAAATACTGACTTAACTATCGATCATACAAGTTAATTGCAGCCATAAAGTTAACTCACCTTTTTTCAGCATTCTATTAATTCCGAATCCTTTAGCATATCACCGTCTACATCACCTGACTTGAAGTTGTTTCTTTCCTCTAATAATTTGACGTGATCAAACAGAGGATGTAGGACAGTTTTCAAACTAATTAAACTATTGATTTAATTATTCACTAAGCAAACTTTGTTATCAACATCAAAGTCTCCAATCTTATCTTTCACTTGTCCTCTGACTGACTGAGCCAACTGACCACTCAGTCATGTATGTTTAGTTACACAATGACATCTCTTTATGCCTCTTCCACCACTTTTTTATGCGTCTGTCCAGCAGATCCCAAAAAACAATTACGCTTATGAAACGGCAAAAGTGCTTCGGCTCAACCAATTCATCATCATCATCAGCATCACCCAAAAGAAATAATGTACAGTATACACAGCATGAGTCAGTTCACATATTACGCTATCACTTTATGCCATTTTATATCGCTAAATCATATTCACCTCGTTATTGCTTTCTCCAATTGATAAGGATATTTGTATATTTGTAGTTGCATTTGGGAATTTAGGAAGAGCTCTATCTACCATTTGAGGTAACGTAATGTGTGGACGTTTCCTGAGTCTGGTTGATTTTCAGACCATTGCATTGGAGGATACTGCTGGAACATTCTCTTTGTAATTCCCAGACTTGCTCAAATGGGCTGTATGCTTTGGGGACTGTTTACATGTTCAGTTATCACTTTACCGATTCTCATTCATCTTTTGCTTTTACCAATTAGTTCTTTCTTCATTAGAGAAAGTCATTTGTTGGAGGGATCCGTTGTCGAACGGGAAACGGACCCGGCTTTCTGGAATAGCGTAATATGTGAAGGCTCCTTATATATGCTGGGAAGTATGGGATCGGAGCATCCTTATGAAAAAAAAAATGAAATGAATTATGTTACAAGGAAAATACATGAGATTTCAGAGCTGTTGATAATATTTAAATGATGTAATAGCATCAATCAAGTCAATAAGTCATGATCAGAATCATACATACTCGTAAAACTAGTTAGCATTTTAGTTTAGTCTAGTTCTAGGAGGTTCAGGATGGAATGGATGATGAAAGTTTTGTTGTTGTTTACATTTTCCAGCCTACGCTTCCATCAAGAATGAACAAAGATTTGAATTGATTCTTGTCAGTAAATAC
>JAQGAH010001273.1:0-16123 GCA_034696885.1 Lepidocyrtus paradoxus
ACAGACAGACAGACGGACAGACTGCCCAGACGATCTTAGTAACTTGCGTTTCACCTAACGGTCGCAAGTTAATAATCTATATTCACGATAGCTATTGGAATTTAAAAATATTCTCCACATCCTCGTAGCGATCTTCATCAGTCAAAAACTCGTTTCATAACTTTTCCACATCTCAACAGCTCAAGTTGAATGATGATATGAAATCCTGCGAAGGAAAAAGAGCCAATAAAAATATTTGTCAGTCACCCCACCACTTTCTCCTGTATCCTCCCCCCACTCAAATTCCAACTGCTCACTTTCTTGTCCGCGTAATTTCTCGTTGTAGTAGAAAAGTCTTTATAAGGCTGTTCAAGGGGAAGAAGAGGAAAAGTGAATACCGTGTATTATTACAGCGGAAAAGTTGAGTAAGAACTAATTATCTGTTGGAGGGAAAAGACGTGAAAGTGGAAATGGGAAAATGAAAGACAACTTTTTTTTTAGTTTTCACTTTTTAAGTAGGTACTATATGTGCACACCCCTACCTCCAACTAAAGCTCTGTTTCTAGCGTAAAATCCTGATATTCCAACAAGGTAAATCCTTCTTTCAGAGAGTGAAGGACTCAAAGCAAATTGGACATAAGACGAAAAGTGGTTGAAACTGATACTCTGGCAGAAGGGAAGAGAAATCTACGCTACTGCTTTACATGATTACTGCGTACTATGAACTATGCTACTTTTCCAGCTTAACTCAATTATCTCGAGCTTGATTCCTTCCAACATGTATTATTACACATAATATTCATCTTCTTGCTGGGTGGTGGAATGTTTAAAGAGGAGGATGGGAGGGGGTAGGAGAAAATTAGTAGTTATTTAGCTTAATAATATACTTATCTTGTGCATATTATGAACCCTCACGTTCTCTCCATTTCTCCCCACCACTCCCATTTTCCTTCCACTATACTTAGATCCCTTCAACTTTCTTAGAAGCCAGCTCAACCATATATTATTCTACAAGGAAAAGGGGTCTAATTGTTTCTCCGCTGGAGTTTATTTTGAGATAGGATATTCTCGTGAACGGAGACAATTACGAGAGTTTCATCTGGGATGACTGGATGAAAAAATTCAATTTTGCCAATAGGGTCCAATCTCTTGTAACTTAATTAAGCCTCGTTCCATTTAGCGACAAGACGGGTCCGATAGATATTCTTGTTAATAATTTGACAATTTGAGCTAGTTGACTCTTGATAGTGCCGTTCAAAACTGAGAAAAGAATCAATCAAACTCTTGCTAGTTTGACATGGTGAGCAAATTTTGTTGAACCGTTCAGAAGTTGCTGTTTCTCATTCGTCAATCTTATCTCAACTCAGCATTCCGTGTAAATTTTATTACAAAACAGAGCATCAACAGAGCATCATGTTTTGTCAAACATACAATTTGAAGTGATGTTATATTGATATCATAACATGAGTTTGGATCTGCTTGTCGATTTGTTTCTAATGTCAATTTTTAGTTTGATTCTGAATATTAGTATCATCTTCCACCAAGCGTAACTTTCACCATATTAACTTTCCTAACATAAACTAGAGAATTTAGGATTCGTGACCTTTTAAACCATTTTCTACTTACATTAGTTTGTTAGCAATATCCTAGATTCCTTTATCTCCGAATAACAGAAGAAAATGGGGAAGGAAAAGGGGTGCTTTCTTCACTGCAAAAAAACTTTTTAAAATGGCAGTTTCATATTATCGCCAAATTTAGATGTCATTGAGAATGGCCAGCCCTGTGGAAAAAAATCGCTTTGACATTTTCAGCACGAAAATTGGAAAGTTTTTTTTGAGAATGTATATCAGGCTTAAACTGATTTTTAGTCATATCATATATTCGGCCATGATTGAGCAAACATAAATCGCTGTACTCGTATATCATATTTCTATTATGTATGATATGATATGGATGTATAGCTTCAGCCTTTTAATCAGAACGGGTAAAGAAATGAGAAACGCAAACACTATCAAAATCGAAATATTATATCTATCTTGTCAAATTTAATATGAACCATGCTCATTCATCCTTCCCTTGAACTTTTTCTCTCCTAAAGATATAAAGGAAAATTAGAAACGAATCAGAGGCTATTTTCTCTCTGTATTTGCTCGATCGTGATGGTTTTCCATGCTATCAGAAATGTGAGTCAAAATGAGAAGATGGGGGAAGACAAATATAAAGTCGTCAGCCTTTCAGACCACCCAACTGGGTGGATTGAATTCTATCAAATTTCTTTTTCTCCTATTTAGGCGATATTTTCCTAGCAAAATAACGCAAGGGAAAGTAAAGCTGCATGGATCCATGTTACTAAAGGAATTAAATAGTATTCGTATTACAACATTCATTGGGAACCTTTTCTGTACAAGCCTTGATGTGGGTTTCTCATCGTGATCCTCTTGAGTCATCATCATGACTATTATTATCAATCCACATATTTTCATGTTGATGCTTTTACAGTTGCTTCAAGTGCAAATGTGGGATGCTCAAATATGCTATCATTGCCTTAACTAAGTACTAATGTTTTTACGAATTACCAGTATCGGTATGTGTAACTGTCATAAAACAAATCGATATAAGTATATTTCCTATACCCATTACACAGATTTTAACATGTCGCTACGTATCAATTATTTCAGCTACGTTAGCAATATCAGTTCCTCTCAATTTATTGCATGAAAATAAAAAGGTTTAAATAATCAAACTTCTATTTGACATTTTTGATATCGACTCTTTTAAATTAAGCATTAATTTCGTTCAAGATGTTTCCTACAAAACCTTTGATTGAAAGAACAAAGAGAAACTATTTAGGGGAAAAAACCCTAGTGAGCATCTGACTAGAATTAAATTCCCAAATGCGATCTGCAAATATTTAAGTATTGGAATTGCTAGTTTGTAGTAGTATGAAAAGCGCGGCACGTTGCTGTCTTGAAAAAGTGTTATCATTTTTCCCTCGCCTTATACTTTCAATCAGAAAAAATAGATCTTGGTAGCACCTGGAATGACTTGACATTCCACATGTGTCAAATGAATGTCAATCGGGATAAAAGACAGAATTTGGCGCAAATTTGTGGATGTAAGTAGCCGATGAACGCCAGTAGTTGACCGGACTGGCACAATCCTTTTTGGCAAAAGAAAGGTCAGCATATGGGTACAAAATCTGCCTAACTGTAGTTATTTGTAACATTGTACAGTTAACAGATGATGCTAAACTAGTCAATGTTGACCTTTCCACTAAATTTATGTGTATTAAATTAAATTAAATTAACTTAGCCAACAGACAAAGGAAGTGGTTTTCGTCATGATTCCACAATATGGATTTTCAGCAGATTCAAGTGTTATGATCCCAGGGCCATATAATATTTAATATGAACTTTAATTCGAAAAATACTAATAGATATATAGGTACTTCTACTTACTATTTGTAAGTTAGATGGATCCTCAAGCATAACAATTCTCAAACTGTTTGACATGTTTGAATGTTACTGACATAACATTAAAAAGTTTTCTTTGAAGTTTTCAAAATCCAGGTAAACAAGAATCAATACAGGTAATAAATCAGATTTTGCAAAGTGCTCTTGCTGCGAGCGTCAGCTTTATTAGGTATCAAAATACTAATCACATTTTGTCACATATCGTATCATCTTACCCCATAGCCTGTATTCGCAGCTTAAAAGAAATAAAAAAGTACTTTATACCAGCTTAGAAGAAATAAAGCGAACTGCGAAACATAAAAAAGCAACTTACATATGAAGAGACATAAAAGATCTAATACGCGTATGCTAAGCCTCCAACTGCGAAGAAAATGTCAGAAAGGAATGCTTTAGAAAAAGGAAAATCCCTCTTTTTTAAATATGAAGAAAGATTTTTTCAATCTTTTTTATCTTCAATATTCCGGTTTAAACTATGAAACCCATTTTATTACAGGCAGCTGATTGCCAACTCGACCAATAAGTTGGATAAAATGTCAATCCATTTTTAGACAAATTCTTTCCTTCCCAAATGTCCCCCCTCAACTGCTGTAAGCAGCTTGCTTGCATCAGCAGCCCGAAAGAACGTCAGCTTGTTGGATGCTCGAATAATGGATTCTGCGAAGTGGATGCCGATTAAACGATAATAAAAATCGAGAGTAAAGTTCTTCCTGTAAAGACAGATTCCTTTCTCCTTCCTCTGAAATTCTATGTAAAAGAGGAAATAAAAAGGGTTTCAAAACTTTCACTGGTAGAGCAGCAGTCTGTTTTATGCGTTGTAATGCATCCTGTCTCAAATGTCATGTACATGTTAGCGTCAGTTTCAGAGATGCGGGTCAAAAACATACATACACTTAATTTAAAGTTTTGATAGTAGTCAGAGGCTTTGAGATTCACTCACTTTCCTTTGGATTTTAGCATACAATTTATGTGCTAATAGAAATAATTAGGTACGGTTGTGTATAAGCATGTATTCGTACATGGCAGTAGTAAGGGATAGTTTTTTATTCTGTATTTTTACTTAACGTTAATTTAAATGCTAAGAATGACTAATGATTGATGAATCCGAACTTGCTGAATAACGAATTTTAATGATTCCTCACATCCACTGCCAATTTTGGGGAATGAGGATGAAAAACTAAATACATTTTATTAACAAATTCTTCACATTCCCAAGAAAACTTTCCACTTCCCTTCAACTTTCTCCCGGAAACTCCCTCCGGTTGATTGCCAGATTAATTCAGAATGATAAACTAAAAATTGTTTACAACTTTTTAAGTTTTATTCTTGAGAATTGGAGAATTGGCTGCTGCTAATAGTGAATTACGAGCATTTTAAAGAAAGATACATGGGCCTTGATGGTACCAATAAATGCTTGAGAACTACTTGAAACAGATTTTATAGCGTAGTTTGATTCCCATCGACTGAGAAAGTTCCCACCATAAAAAAAGTGGAATTGGATTAGAGGAAATGGCAAAGTCCATAAACCATGAGTAATTCTGTTATTAAGATTATTTGCGTACGTCATGAACATTGTTTAGCTTAAGCATCTGGCATTTTCTCCTGCAAAATAGAATGGCATATATCTAAATTGCGGTGTGGTTTATTGCAAAAATTGTTGCCTTTAATTCACTTAACACGAATTTTCTAACCATACATTTATTTCTACATATCTATATCCTAGTGCTAAACACATGATTAACAGTACATAAATAATTCTGAAAATTTCGTCTCTGTAATCAATAAACCGATAAATTTTGTATAACGAGCATAGCTATAGATTTTCATCTCCGTTTCTGCCTATACAAATAGCATATCGTCCTGTGTGATTTCATTTTGACCCATTTCTTCTTTTACGTAAATAGGAATGTTGTAAGTATGTATTTGATACTTTTGAAAAAGAAAGAGATCCCTTTCCTTTAATTGCTGCTCGAGTTTCGAAAAATATTCATTTTAATGATAACACATTCATCATACATACCTCTATACCTATTCTATATGATTCTTTCTTCAGTAATTGACGGAAATATTGATACATGATGAAAAAACTGAAACTAAATTACTACCTGCATTAATCCCGACAACCTAGTATTGAGAATGCGGCTTTGTGGAATGAGCCTCTTTTACGCAAAAAAGAAATTCGAGTATAGTCAACAATAACCTTCATTAAAATAAATGACATATTGTGTCTCCCTAATTTTCATTTCATTGAAATGAAAATGAGGTGGAAAAATTACCCTTTGCCTAGTAGATACTTGCAACAAATTTATGTTCCTTCATTGACTGCACATTATCCATCCATTCATTCCGGGCTTGGCATTCACTCCTTCCAACATAAAAACACAAAATATATCATTTATCCTAATGATAGCAGGTTTGCATTTACATCAATATCCATAATAGCTGGCCTAACCCATTCCCATTCAACATTACGATATGATAAACGGGAAAAAAATTAAAATGCGTAGCTCCACTGCACTCACGCTTCCCTTTTGTACATTAAACACGGTTTTTATTCTGGGTAATGAGGACGAGTAAATAGTAAAAACGGTTGTTTTTTATCAGCATGCATTCCCAGTTACAATTAGGGAGATAATCGATTCGGCATAAACTCGACGGGTGAATTGTGTGCCACTATTTCTATGCTATTTGGGTTGTGTTATTTATTTTCCATTGATTAGAGCCATATGCCATGATGCGATGCCCCCTTTCTCCGTATTACATTCCCGGTTTTATTACTTCTGCTCCGCATTGCACGTATTAAAAATGCCCGTCTTCCCTTCCCATTCCCGCTAGATCATACACATTTAGTGTTGTAGCATTGTACTGACCTCTGATATTTAGCTATGGCTATGGTGAAGCGCAGTCACATCCACAATACCAGTAACAGTGATGCTAATAGGATTGAATAAAAATAAAATTTCACTAATGACTCAGCTATAGCCGACGCGAGGTAGAGGAAGAGTCAAACATACTAAATAAAAAAACGACGGTTTCCTCTCGTATGGTTAGGTTTCACCGTTCTAGAATGGCTCGATTCCTTTCTTTCCCTGTCGATGATCAAAATTGTTATTGCCCCTCTCTCAAGATTGGTGCACAGGGAGAGAAAATGGATTTGGATAGACAACAGACAATAACTGCGTGTGTTGTATCGATTGGCGAACATTTTTCGACCATTCCCCATCAGCGCCACTATGAACAATGAACTAATCCTAGGAAGATGTGTTGACTACCTGTTCCATCTCCTTCCGTCGAGGATTGATAGAAATACTTGAATTAATGTGTTATCCATATGGATCGACAATGCCATGTTTTCCTCTCTTTACTCCACCTGCATTTGGCTCTATTAAGATAAAGAGTGAGCTGGTATGCCCGTTTCATTGACATCTGGCGAATGCTAGCGGTTAGTTTAGACGTGTGTTTTTTTGGGGAGAATTTAAATGGAAAGTTTTTTTATCGTTTCAATCACAAAGTGCATATATCTAGTAAGTGGCAAGTCTTTTTCAGCATCATTGGAATAAAATGCGTGTTATATTTATTATCACAGTTATTGCTCCTCCTTGAGCATTTTCCTTGAAGCTATGCAGGATAATTTATGAGGCGCAAGTGAAAAAGCAGCGCACTTTTTCTCACTTAGCCTTCTCGTAGAAGTTAAGTTCCCCTAAATATACGCTTAAAGTACCTACACCAGGGGAAGTGTTTTTCCTCAGAAAACAAGCAGAGTTGTCTGATGAGGTCAACTGAGACAAAGAGATTGCAGTAGACGTGAAGGATACACTGGAAGTATTGGAGTGTACTGGAGAGGCTCCTCATTTTTCATGCATGAGCAGAAAGACCGGAAAAAGTGAGTGGGAGAGATATTCAAAAATATTCATGTAGCCAATTTTCCTGTTTACAAGCCATAAAGAGAAAGTGTTCTATCGTACCTCTGTGAATTCATTTGACATCTCCACCATTCATACATCCTAACAATACGTACATAAACCAGTTATAGATAGAGAAAAGGAGGGAGGCAGGGAAGACACCAAACCCAACAGAAAACACACGCGAAAATAAATCGCTCTCTGGAGAATTATCTTTTCTCCTGTTAATACGTAATATGTATGGGAGAAAAATAGGAAAGGATGAAAAGTCATTTGGTCTTCTCTTTAACGTGACAATCCTATTTGCATCCGAGCCTGGCGTCGCTTGAAGACTGAATTTACCGACACCAACTAAACTATATAAAGAACCAGCCACGTATATCCACTCCCCTCCACACATATAAGTAACCCATGTCATACCAATTTCACGCTGACATTATCTACCAAAATGAAACTACGAGCATGGTCGTGTCGTGGAACACGGATTGGAATCTGCTGTATGTCGACATGTGCGTTGCATTTTGATGCTGAACTTTGCAACTGTTTCGCTAAAACCTAAATAGTTAATCATCCGTTGGAGTAAACTCAACTGGGGAAGTAGAGGACAAGGACAAGACCAGTTTTTGTAAATCGTGATCTTACAAGACGGCTTAACGATAGTTACAAAGGTGAGATATGCCATAAACGTCAAATCACGTCCTACGCACCATTTTATAACTGCAATGCCATTTCAAAATGCAGCCACATACACTTTACTTATGCCAACCACAATTTTATCATATCATATCTCGTTATATGAGTTTCTTTCCTTGATTCTCATTAATGTCCGCTGTCAGCATAAATTAGTTGGGGGAAATTCTTGATAGAAAAATGATTATGATTCCGTCGTGTGGAGTGTCATTCTTCATGCAGATAAATTGACGTGATGCAACATTGCTCCCTTGTTCACCGACATAATCAGGAAGGTTCTTTAAAAGTAAGTCAGTGGTTCTCCCTCGTTGGAGTTGAAGTACTGAGTACGGCACATCGGAGAGCATTGTCCAACAGGGCGGAACGAGCAAACAGCAACTGGAATGTTTTGGTTTGCCGACCAAGCAAGGCACAAAAATATCCAACCTGGGAGACCTGGTTAGCATATGCAAGGAGACTGGAATGGGAGCACTCTCCTGCTCCTTTTCTCCTTGTCCCTTCGCACATGTAAATATTAATACAGTAAATGCACCTGTCCTTTACACCATTATTTCTATTATATGGGAGCATAAATGCCAAATGTAAATAGTGGAATGGTAAATAATCTCGACTTCTCTTGACACATAGGAGGATCACACAGAGGGGGAAAACGCTCCACATTTAGTTGCTGTAGTACAAACCAACGACGACAGATTTATAGCCCACAAGGAGGAAGTACGCGGCAAACTGTGCATGCAATTTTAACTGGCTCGGCTATTATGTTACCTTTTTGTATAAGTAGATTGGAGTTTTCCCATTGTAGGGACAAAAAAGTGCCACTGCCAACAGAATATATGGCACGAATATGCCAGTCAAACAGGAGGGGTTCGAGAAAGGAAGAAGTGTCCAAAACGTTCCGTTCAGAAAAGGAGGCTTTTATTGCCCATCTTGGATGAGAGAGAGATGAGCTAAAAATACGGGAAAAGGTGGAGGCGGCTCTATTTTTGTCTGAAATAGCCGCACCGAAACGGGAAGTCTGAACAAGGGAACTACGGCGAGCGATTCGTATCAAAGGCTGAAGGAAGCCCGGCAAGTTTTCTTTTTCCGTTGTTAGCAGCTACATGGCCATAGCTATATGGCTTTAGTATATCATACATGAATCTTGTTCAGTTCCTTTCTTGAAGAGAAAAGCTTCCACTTTTATTCAATGAATTGGGCTGATGGGGAAAATGAAGTGAAGAAGTGCGAGAAAAATCAATTTACGCGTACTTGTAGCAGGGGAAGAGGCTGATGATGCCTTCATATAACATTTGCCCATCATTTACACTTCAAGTTCAGACTTTTTTTTCTCATAACCAAAGAGTGCTGTGAAGAGAAAAGCAAGCAATAGTAAGGATTCAATGGTAGATGTTGATGGGGAGTAGAAGCTGTGTGAAGTAAGCAGTGCCAAATGAGTAAAGTGCTTCTTTACTCGAGGCCATCCTCTTATGTTTTTATGGGTGAAAATAATTTTGAAATATGTATTTTTAGTCATCTTTCAAAAGATAATAATAACGAGCGTGAAGGCCAAATCAGATGAAAAGAGTTTTGTCCTTCGTGCCGTTGCACTACGTGGAGGAAATCTAATTAGTTACGCTTACGAGATGAATTCTTAAAAGGCTTGTCGTATTTTATTAAGGACGCGACAGAGCCTGACAAACCTGGCTAAGGTAAAACTCAGATTACAATAAAGAGAGCGGATAACATCCCTCCCAGTAATTATTATAAGGTTGGTTGTTGTTGGTTCATCTTTCTAGTTATTTTTGTTTTGCAACACGGCCATCTTCCATTATCATTTGAAAAGTTTGTAGACGCAAAAATAGTCAATCATTTGAGAGGTCACAACAACAAAAACCTTTTAGGAGAAGATTCGTGCAATGAAGAACCACTTTCACCGCACAGCTCCCTTCTTCCCAATTTTGTTCAATGGAACATCAGCAGCTTCTAATTGAGTCTTTTGTCCTTTCACTTCAAATCCAAATCTCTTGGTGAAAATTAGCCCCGATATATGGTTAGGGAGCGGAAAGAAGCATTTCCATTACTGCTAATGCATAGGTGAGGGATGTGCATCAGTAAATGATATTTTATACCAATAAATGGGCATTCTGCCCCCACATATTAGAGTCCCTTCCCTCTTCATTAGGATTTCCCATTGTGTTTTCTTAACTAGTTAGGACTGCGACAGTGGAAGTGACTTGGTGAGCACTTCCGCATTTCCATCTGCTAATGTCATTGTCCCAGCTAACACACAGGGTGTGACACTTTTCACCAGTCGGAGACTTAATCAATCCGCATAACGAGTGTTACATGAGAATCGATAAAGATAAGAATATTATCTTGAAAGGAGCACTCTCCTATTATTACCCATTTTTAACAACGTACATAGATAAAAGTCGTATGCATCTAGAGAGGGCTGTGAAACCGAAAATCGTGAATTCAAATGAATTTGTTATGGTGGATTTAATGATGAAAATAAACCGTTGAAATATTTGTTTAGCTTGTTTTGCCTATGGAAAAATTCCGTGTTCTAAGAACCTTTGACGTAAAATGAAACAACGAAATTATAAAATTATTTATAATTACAAAAAACTTCATCAGTTTTCACCAAAATTGCTGACGATTCTTAAAAACAACGGACAAGTCATAGAAAATTTGTGGATTTTTACACCCAATAGCATAAAATGCAGTTTGATGCTTTCACTTCCCAGTAATGAAGTGGTGGACAAAGGAAACTTTCACTTCAACTCACAATTCTTCCTCCTTCCTTCAATTATTTTACGAACTGTAGGTTTTCATCCAGGCTTCTCCCGTCATGAAGCTTTTTTCTGTAAAGATTTATGAAGGACAGGTGGAAACTAATTAAATTTTATTTTTGGCTCTTCCTAAAAAAATGAAAGTGCTTTTTCATATGTTGACTACATGAAAAAAGTTGCTAATTATACGTTTTACTTTTTAGTTACCTTGCTATACCAAACAGTTTTGGAAAACTTTCCCCCACTAGCAAAAGTATGTTGAAGTGTGTGATGCTTCCAGGTTAAAAGAGGTTTATTGCTATTGCTATTTCATAAAAAATAATCTGTGTTGTCCTACTTACTTACTAAAAACAGAAGCATATATACTAAAATATTATTTATACTTAGGTAATACCTTTAATGAACATTCTTTTTACCGACACAGCACTGTTATATTTTTATATATAAAAACTATAGCATAGAAATGATCCCAAAAGTGCTGGCATATCAGAAACGAACTGTGCTTTATGACATATTGGCAGCAAAACATAAAGCACAATTACCTACTCTACTGCATTTTCTTCTTGGCATACGACAGATTCTATTATCTCCGAATGAATAAACTTTTTTAAACTTCTAATTCCATATATCTCCTCGAATTGAATCCAGTCTGGAAACTGTCTTTGTATTCATTATCATTTTATCTTAATGGAAAGTTTGTCCCTTTTTCCCGTCCTGAATCTGTGTCTTACAATGACACATCCTACTTACTCTGCTCCATGTAAATTGCTTGCTGTTTTAGAAGTTACATCAAAGTCATTTGAAACTATAAAAAAATTTACTATAATAATACAAATGTGCTTACACTATGCTTTCAAGTTTATCAATGCTTTTACTTAGGTAAATAAACCATGAGCTCATATACAGTAATAGCAAAGGAGCATAAAATATGCTTAAAATAATACACCGGGACTTGTTCGCTATGAATTAATTAGTTAGTTAAATATTCCATATTATCACAGCTTTATTTATACACACTTGAACAATTCCTGACACACAAGACGTGTATCGTATAAAATAAACAAGTGGGTTTAGAACTGTTTTACCCTATTTCGGCAAGCCGTTTCTCGCTTGCCAAACATCACGAATAATGGGGATCTTTATGCTTTCCAATTCTAAAAAAAAATGTTTAAAAAGCAGGCGGGAGTCAGAAAAAATTATAATAAGAGAAAATTGGACTACAGCTCAAATTCTCCCATCCAACCAACTTTCCTTTTTTGTCTCTTCCCATTTCACTTTACATAATACAATGATGCAGATCTGATATACGCGTAATTACGACTTCTTTTTTGCGTCTGCACAAAAACCTTCCAATCTTGCCATCACTGCCGTACATGCCTTTACTTTTCCTTTCCGGATTACTCACTGCTCTCTATCAAAGGATCGTTTCCTTTTCTACCATCTTAAACTAACCTAAAAAACTGAATCTGTTTAGCCATATTTTTTTCCCTAGCTTTGCAATCATACAGTCCTCCGGCGAAACACTTTCGTTCTTTGCCAGTCCCATCCATTAAGTTGGATGTTATTTTCTCAGTCAGTTTATTGCTCGTAACTGAGCATTCATTCGGCAATCAAACTAAAAACGCTAAGGCAAGTCTGTCAGTCAGCTCGTCGTCCATCCACAAAATAGCATTTTCTTCGTGATTTCTCTTCCTCCTCATGAAGAAATCATGAGCTTTCTATCCTTCAAAAAAGTGAAACGTTTTTGCCCCCAGCCTCATCTCCCCTTATGTAACATTAGGGTTTCCCAGATTCTAAGTAGGGGAATGTAGCAAAATAGGAGGAATAGATAAACCAACTAACAACTATGAAGCGATCTTTACACTGAGCTTTCTCCTTGCGTATATATTTTTTTGAAGTTGTTTTCCAAGTCTGACAAACCCGTTAAAAATGCATAGTATAAAAAAAAGTTACAGTAAATTCATGAAAAAAGGAAGAGGAAAACTCTCCCTCAAAAACATGGAAACCCTCTTTCTCTACTGTAGTTACTTTTCCAGCCCTGTGCTCCACTCTCATCGCGTATCTATTATGGGAGTCTCTCAATTTTTTATCCTTTCATTCAATTTAGATTTTTTAAAAAGAAAGAGCTTCTCCTTAGTGAAACCCGACTGGCGATGCGATGCTTTCTCCGCTGCTCTAACTCCCTCACTCAGTCATTATACGAGCCGAGAAAGTAAATTGATGAGAAATAAATGAAAGTTTATACCGTTAATGCTTCTGATGATGTTGATATTGCGGAAGAGAGGGAGTCGAAACACTATAAATAAATCGCTTGATATATATTATCATCTATATGAATACATTATGCAGAAGAACAAAAGCGTTGACCTGGGCATGAGATTAATTTCGTTTCATGCATACAGTACCTATGCATATGTAGGAAAAGCGATTATGCATGATATGGATAAACGAGCGCTGTTATTATTATTAGTACCAGCCTTACTGCTTTTCATCAGGATTGCGTCATCATTGAAATGATTATGATATGAAAATGGCCATCGTGAAGAGGAGAAAGTTGATGCTAACATCAAAGCCTCTACCCTTCAATGAAACACTTTTTACCTCAGGATTCCGTTTCCTAGTCTAATTTTCTTTCTCCTTTAATGTATCTCGTATGCGTGGTTGGTTGATAATGATAACGATCAGAAAAACATATATTGAGACATATGTTGTAGAAAAAACTACAGAAATGTTACATCTGACTCATGTTACCTTTCTGTCTGGATTTTTATAAAATATTTCCTTCTGGCTCCACTTTTAATTCCACTGAAGAGAACAACAAAAAAGGGTAAGATTAGGTAGGCATGTAATGGCGTCCTCGTCTTTTCAGCTTCCCACACGACGACTATTATCTGTTCTTATCTTCCCCCTCCTTAATGACAGGAGGTGAACTACAAAATTGGAAAATAATTTCCTGGGAAAAGTAGAAAACAAGTCTGTAAGGAGAGAACTCAAGACAAAAAAGCTTTTCTCGTTACTGTCTCGCTAAAAAAAAATTAGACAGGCTGATAGGCAGATGGGGAGGTGGCTTCTTCCCCGGAAAGAAATATTCTCTAACCTTTCAAATCACATTCTTAAGAAAATCCATTCAATTTACATGAGATTACTTTAGTGAATCCTTTGTCAGACTTATCAAGCATGTCTATCTAATCTAGGTGAGTATTTATCTGTTTCCGAGAGAAAAACAGAGCCATTATTATCTCTAACGTATGGTGTTTCGGTTTGAGGGTGTTATCATTCTGGGCTTGGAGAAAATGGGATTTATGTATCCGGATTTTAGCCAAATTCAATAGATGGAATAGGAGCATAACATATGCTAGCATTTGTATGATGGAGTAGTTCTTTGTTACTTTTTTCCTTTTATGCAACTTTTTACTCTAATAGATTCCTATGGATTTTGACCTGGCACTCCGTGCTCCACCCTTTAGCTCTACTTTTACCTCATAAACCATCATAATCATATAGACAGATCATTATAAATAAATGGATTCTCCCGTATTGCCTTTCACGCGAACTCTACTTACATTTCACATCACTCAGTTTTGTGGTTAGCAGCTTTTCTCGACATATCGTTAATATTTCACTGCTCCCTTTTTTATCCTAGAGGCAGTTTGAAGAAGTTTTTAGCTTTGGATTTCATCTGTGGGTTATGAAATTGATAATATAATGGGTTTGTTGGTTTGATCTGGTTTTCAAAAACAAGAGGGATGTATGTATATGTATAATAGAGGACATGAGAACGTATAAACGTATGTTACGGGAAAGACAGCTCCCATTGCTCAAGTTAGTTGGAAGCAGTGAAAGTTTTGGGGTTTTTAAAAGGTTTGATACATGCATGACTGAAATCCCAAATTTTTATTTGATTTGAGAGCTTTCTGATTGACTGTAAGCTTATTAGCCATTTTATGAAGAATTACAGATTAGTTATGCAATGTGCTCTGTAGCATTCTCTTCTCGTTTTCTAAAGTACGGTATATTTGTGATCTTATGTTCCATTCCATATGGCACCTATTTTGCAATTAGACAACTGAGACGTTTACTGGACATGTCATAATGAAAACAGATATTGCAGGTATATGTAAATACTGTAGATACCAGATTGTGTCACCAGAATAAAAAGCTTCTTTCCAAATGACAAGTAACAAATGCGCAGGTGAAGTAAAAAAAAGATATTCAGTTTCACTTTTTATTAGAACATACGAGTACGCCAGGGAAAAGTTGAATATGGACTTTTTCCCTCTTCCAAGATTGGCACACAATGACAATAAACGTGATGCAGAGAAGAGATAAAAAGTAGGCAGATTAAATTTTCCTTTTCATCACATCTCTTTGCATAATGCATAATAATCATGAATGAATAATGTAGCGTTTCAGCCAATTACGAAATTGGAGTAATTTCTCATTCCTCAAAAAGCTCCTTTCAGAAGCCCACACCACATGGACGGACAATAAATCCTTTTTAACATCAGCGATTGAATTTGAAGAAACCCACCTTACCATAACATATTGATGTCATCCCCTACCACCTCAGAACCTTCAAGTAGGATGAATTTTTTCGACATGTGTTTCACTTAAAATTGTAGGCAAGCATAACTACAAATATACAAAAAGAACGATAACAGAGCCTAAGTAAAGTAAAGCCATGGTCTCTAGTGAGGACAAGGACGGTAAAAGCAGCAAAGACGACGGAGAAAGAAAAAAGGCCCCCGAGGTACAATATGGGAAAAGAGGGCGAAGCAACTACATTTAAACTGGAATTCCTCTGCTTTCCCCTCTTCTCCACCATATTGCTCAATTTCGCTATGTTTAGTTAGCAATAGAGCGACACGTCAAACAGCTCACAATGTGGCCTACATATTCAGCATGAATGTATGTTCCTGAATGTCTGTGATGGCTCATCATCATCATCATAAAGGGTTATGAAGGAAGAGGAGAAAAAAAAAGCCTCCAGTTCTGAAGATTCTGATAACTGGAACTGGAAGTTGTAGTGCACGCACGCACGGAGTATAATAGCTTGTTAGAAAATATAGACGTCTTTTACCTTTTGGGGAAAATGAAGCGATTATCATGTTCGTCTTGTTGTGACGTGGCATTATACTTCCCCATCCATACTTACAACTTTCTCCACCAACTAGGACTATTACATATGGGGAGTAGGAGTACTAGCGGCAGTACTAAAAATGGTAATGCACCATAGTTAGTGGCTCTCAATTTCCCTCAACATAGCAATCATCTTGATAGTGGTCGTCGTCATCATGGATGTGCAAGGTAT
>JAQGAH010001274.1:0-16122 GCA_034696885.1 Lepidocyrtus paradoxus
AAGGCTTCCTTTTGCAAGGCAAAAGTTATGTGTCTGGTTATTTTTTGAGAAACGCTTTTTTTTGTTGATGATGATGATGAAATTTTATTGGGATAGGGTGATGTGATAAGAAAGGGATATAAAATCTGAATTTTATATGATGTACTGCCTTGTTACCTCGACAAGTCAAATGAAAGGGACGCATCTTATCTGAATCTAATCATAAATAGCCTTATCTCGAGAGCTTACTTCCTCCACACAAATAAAAGTTGAACTTTTTAAGGGAAAAGTTTGTGGAAGTTGCTATCTCTCAGTATTACACATAGATGAGTGCACCCTCAGCAATGTTTTTTATGGTTTAATTGCTGCACTTGAAATACTTCCTTCTTTGTTATGACTATGCTTAACCTTCACTTTCAACATGATGTGGTTGTTTTAAAACTATAAGAGTGTTTATGTAAAAATGTAGATAAGTTCATTAAAAAACAAAATATATTTTGTGCTCAGATCAAGTATCTTTCCACCTGCAATGTACAAGATGGCAAAATGCGATATTTTGCATATCGATGTTTCTGCATTGTTGTTCCATTGTTGGGCTAACAATAACAATATTAAAATTTATATTCGCAGTGTTTTTTTACACGCTTTGCAAATTGCAAAAATGAAAAGGAGGATAACAAAGTGAGTGAACCAGTCACCCTAAACGATGACTGTAGAAAAATTTTGTTGACTGCTTGCTCCCAGTTGATGGATTAAATGCGTGTTAAACATTGTTGTAAAACAAGACGAGATTTTCGTTCAGGTAGGACGACTAGGCACATGTGGAGGACTCAATTTAGCCAATTTTTACAGTCAATATTATCGTGGGCCAACATGTTTTTTTATTTTTTATATCGCTAGTAAACCTGGTGCAGTCTGTGCCTCTCTGAGAAGTGACATGAATGACGTTATTGACAAAATGCATTAAATATATATTTTGCAAAAAGATATAAATATGGCGTAGCCAATGCAGTTTTTTCCCTTTTGAAAATTTATTTCATGTCAATATTATTGATTTTTATTTGCAGTTTGACAACAAATATTTAAGTAGGTACTGGAGCTATTTGTGTTAAAAAATTCTTCTGTATTCTAGCGAGCAACTAAATCATTTTCGAGCCAATTTAGCAAGGATATAGTTAACTTGGATATTTAGAATTTGAAACTTTTTTTGCACAATAAAATTATTATTATTATCAGGATTACTGGCACTTGGCAAATATATCTTTCTTTGATGGCGACGATATGATATGATATGAATTAGTTTTAACTATCCACTTCCTAGATATGCGCAAAATACCTGGCGCCCCCAAAAAAACGTAATTTAAAAAAGGGCCCTTGTGCCAAGACAAGATGATAGGGAACTTTTGTGTGAAGTTAATAAAATGTCCAACGTCTAAAAATTAACAGTCGTTCCTCTCATATCTCATGAGCAAAAGTTAGAAAGGGAATAATATTTTTTTTAAATCTAAGAATTGAAATGATTTGCGAGTTTAAAAAAAGGAGTAAAATAGGGGACTCACCTTTTAACAAGCTAATGACAGCCGCCAGCCTTTTGCACTACTTTCTCCAAAAAGCATATACTAAACTGTCGTTGATATGATATGGGATTATTGTGTGATGGCAGAGTACAAATTTAGATGCTAATTTCCCACCTGTCGATCAAACAGGGTTCATTTAATCTCCATTATGAAAAGACATTTAAATGATGATTGTTTTCAAAAGGGAAAGTTTACAAATTGAAAGATCTGTTTGGTGAATGAAGTGAGCTTGGTTTGGATTGATTTATTGGATTAATTATTAAAATTATTATTTTTTAATCTTTGCAGGTGACCGTTGGATGGTGTCATGCCTGGGTTGCTTGTGGCTCTCCAAAGAGCTCTTCTTCAGAGTCGTTCCCGCAGACCAAGCGTTTAGCGACAGGAACATTGTGAAAAGCTCGGATGACTACGCAGGCATCTTCAGATTTCGACTTTGGTGGTGTGGGGAGTGGAAAGAGGTGTTGGTGGATGACAGGCTCCCCACTGTCAATGGAAGGCTGGTTTTTCTTCATTCTCAGCACTCGGATCAGTTCTGGGCTAGTTTGCTTGAAAAGGCGTATGCCAAGTAAGTCTTAAAGTTATTTATTGTAATATTGGTACATACGCGTTAAGATTTTTTTCACGAAAATCCGCTGGGCACAGCAAGCATTCAAATATGTCATCATAGTTGTAAAGAAATCTCGAGAGATAAGATCTATTATTCTGGGGTATGGTATAACTTCATTAAATGATTCGTATAACTACTGAGACTTTAACTATTTAAAAAATACTATCCAGTATTACGTTTTGGTTAGATTGATTGGTAGAATCTGAGGTTATGGTATGTTACTTTACTGCAACTCTAAGTTTTTTATTGTAGTTGAACTGTTTCGAAGAATAATTTAGAAACCAACTTATAAGACATATTCCTTTTTTAATGACACAATTTCATTTGTTGCAATACTTCTCAATGCTTAAAAACTACTGGTACTTTATGCTAAATAATTTCAAATGAATCTTTTGTTACTTTTGTACTGAACTTTAAATAAAAGTTCTGTTTAATAAAAGTTTAGCTGAGCTCATGGCTTTCTCATTAAAAGGATTAAATAACGGACTATTCATTGTCTATACAATAGTCTCGTTGAATTGAATATTGTACTTCTCGACTACCAAAGCATAATATCTCAGTGATACCGAATTGCAGCCGAACGGCGGGGACGTCTGGTTGGGGCGGAGCTCACTGAGGTCACAGGTCATATTTCACAGAGTGCAGCCTTTTTGATCATCATCATAAAAGAGCGTACGTATTGTTGTAAAGGTCATGCCTAACGACAGACTCACATACACAAGTAACACGATCTTCCGGAATGCAGAGCCCTACAAGAAAAATAAATGTTCATGTTCAAAATTAAAGAATAATAAAAACGTAAATTCTACATCTAAAAGTTAGAAATCCAAGTTTTTACCTTTAAATCCTATGGCGGGCAACATTGGCACCAACGGAAATCCACGAGTTCGGTAAGAAGATTACCACGAAAATATTCGGGGAAAGATCCCATGAGCTGACTCGGATGTTCCATAGTTAAGAGCGCCCTCTTGCAATGCGGAATAGGAGGATCTGTACATGGTTGGGATAGCAAAGCAGACAAACTGTGGATCTGCGGAAAGATAGCAACCAATACTTGATGACTAAATGACGAAATAATAATTGATTTTAATTCATTAATTAAAAATGGAGCTTAATGTATACTATTGTATTGCTTACCCAAAACCATGGAGCACAACCAAGTGAAAGATGATGCATGAACGTCTCCTTATAGTAGCGAATCAGAAAATTGGACACGGGAAGGAGGAACATTGTAATAAAGATGCAAAGATTCCCGTGGTACTTTCGAGTTTGCTGAAATAAATATTACAAATAGGCAATGATTTAAATATTTGACAAATAATTAACATAATCATGAAGGATTTATAAAACTTACAGAAAAAAGTGTTCGCTCTGACTTCTAGTCGTGCATCTTGAAGGGTCTTAAAACAAACTGGAGCATTGGGCTTTTCTTGACTGACTTTAGTCGGTTGAAACCTTTGAATATCCTTGAGATCTTGTTGTGTGTTTGGCTCAGCACAAGTCTGCTTACACTGAAGAAGCCTTTTTCGGTTAATGTCGTCCACATAACCACTGTAAATAACAAACTCGCTCGTATTCACTGCCAATCAGAGCTTATATGCTTCTCACAACGGCCACCAAATGACTAAATAAAAGCATACAAAAGTTACATACATCAAACATCTGCATACTTTTTAATTTGAAATTAATCTTTGTCTTTAACCAACAATACATCAACTTTATTAACTTACAAGGAGCATTAGAGTTGGGTACCACTTGGCAGTTTTTTCGACGTGTCTCAAATTCAGTAATACCCGGTGTTGTGGGAACTCGTTCGACCGTGTTTGTAGTCTCATAATCAGTCCCAGCGGTTATGTTGCTTGAGCTATGCAACCATGTACCAGGTTCTGGGGTAATAGCTCCTGACCTCAAGTCAATTGCGGGACAATTTAACGATCCATTGGTTTTGATGTCTGCTGTTCCAAACCACTTTGGGTGAATCCAGTAGTCGGTCAGCTTCCTTCTCTGGCAACAATGTGGATTCTCATTATAAGAAGGTTGCTTTACAATGCCTGGATTAGGATCTCCCCAAGGTCCCTTTCTCCAATTGTTCATTCTCTTCGTTGTCCATATATGGGAACTAGACAACATTCGGAACATATAATTGCATTCTAATCATCGGTTGAAGGTTGCAACAAAATATAAATCTTTTTTGGGAAGCTTACTCTAGTAAACGAAGCCGCAAATGAAAAGGATGGTTGCACCAGTACTCATTCAATCGCCAAGTTACATGGATATCCCTCTTGACCTTTGGAAGATATCGGTCGTCAACAGGGTTCGCATATTGTGTACACCTTGGCACAAAAACTGATTGCGAGACCTGGATTGAAGAAATAAACAGTATTGCAGACCGACAAATGTATTGTTACTGTTGTATTTTAATAATGACCACTTCAATTATTTTAATTTTACCTTCGCCTCCCTCTTCCCTGTCGCAGAACAATAGAGAGCCTGATACTTGGATGGACTAATTAGCTCTGCGTTGCTGGCCGAGGTACACTGCTCGTCTTCATCTGTCACAAACTCACCAATAGCGTTGAAATATTCGTCTCGAGGTTGCACATAAATCCACTCCATCTCATCTGATTGATCAGTTAACTCAATCTCAAAGTGCAGCCATCCCCTCGAGACCCTTCCATTCTGGCGAACGAATGTCTACATCTTTCGGACAGTCGCTGAACTGGAAGGCCGCCATTTTCGTCCAGTCAATTTTCTTCCCGGACACCCCCTGGATCTCCAGGTATACGGGTGATCAACAACCTGAACGAATAAAAACGTCGTTAGACCTCATAGAATGTATGTATTATTTATGACGGAGGTGGAGGTTAAAGTCGAAGTCTGGGGAAGGGGAGGGGGAAGGGAGTATTGATCAACTCGTGCATTTTACTTACGGATTTAAAATATAAGTATCCGCTGCCGAGAACCGAGAAGGGTCCCAGTAGGTCCAAGTCTAGTGGATCTAAGCGAACCGCGTCAATAGAATAGAAGCCGGGATCGCTCTGCCCCAAGTCCACACATAATAGACCGCTATGACCACACGCTGGGATGACTGGGCGAAACGATGTGGAGGTGACTAGAAACCGTAGTAGCCACAAGACAGCAACTCCTCCCCTCACACAAATCATTTTTACGGTCTTTACCGTTAGGTTTAGTGGGACTGGCAATATCAGAAAAAGTCTAGAGGGTCAAGTTGATATTTTGCCAGCCCACTTGCAAAATCTGAAAAATTGGATCGGTGCGATTTCGGACCTAAATTTTTTTTTTAACTTTTTTTTTTTGGTGAAAACGAACAACCGAAACCTTGTTTCATAGGCAACGCTGGAAACGAGTCCACGTTGCCGCAACTTGCCTTTCAGTCCTTGAATCTGGACTGGTTTATTTCCTTCATCAACCTCAGAAAGGAGGGAAAATTTAAATTCAAAGCCCTTCTCTCCCTTTTCCATCAGTTTTATCGTTTTACGGATTTTGGGACATGGGATAAGGTTCTTCTTCTGATGCGAATAGTTTATTTATTGATATGAAAGTAATTTTATTAATATCTGGGATACAAATGTGCATGCCAAATTACAACAAAATCGGATTGACGCCTGTCGCCTCTGGTCAGTCTTGTAGCGATCACTTTCATAGACATCTCTAAAGTTTAATTATGATCGGTAGATCTAGATATACTAAATCTGTGTGGTAATTAATTTTTGTGGTTTAGACTATGGTTAAAATATGGCTGAATTCCGCATTTCAGAATGACACAAGAACTTATTTGGCATAATTCCACAATAGTAAAAAATGTTATAATGCATTAATCCCCAATTTAAGTATTTATAACTGTGTTTTAAAATGTGAGATCATTTGAAATTCGATTTGTTGAATGAGACGTTTTTTTAAGAGATTACTAATTTCAAAAAATAAATGAGAGAGTTAGTCAAGTTCAAAGCGTTTAAGTATTAGGATGCTGAATTCTCCGTCTGGGCTAACTTCATTGTTTATTGAGAACAAAATGATTGACTTATACATAACTATAATTTGTAATTGGCATAATTCTCCTCTTTCTCTAGCATTCAAATAACTATTATTGCTTCTAAAACATAAAAGTCAAGGATATTTTAAGCCACTTGATTTTAGCGAACATTTGTGTCACCAAAAAAGTAGAATTTGTCCTTCGGTGAAACTTTATGCCAGTTTCACGCTAAAAGACTCACAAGAATGGATAAAATGTCAGCTAAAAATACGCAATTAATATGCTTATACAATACAGAACTTTATATTTATGGTATGCCTGAAGCCATTTCATATCACGAGCTTGCAAAAAATCTAATGACAGTTGACGCATGAGTTAATATAACACACTTGACAATTTAGTTGTGACAATAATTTACATATCAAAGTCTAAAATTCTCCTTTCCCATCTTTCATCGCATCACGTTCCCGTCATTTTCAGGGAGACCTTGATCTAAAAAAGTGTAATAATGGAGTGTAAAACCTTAACTCACAATCATAAAAAGTGTATTCGAGCCCCTCATAAAAAATCTCAATCCAATCCCTATAATCCCTTTGTCATTGTTTTGCTCACTGAAATATGAAGGAACGTGCTGTAAAACTGCGAAAATCATCACATAACATTATTATTACATTTGACAGAGTTAAAAATTCCAAATTTTTTGTAAGCAAAAAAAAGTGGCACTTTGAAATAAAAAATAATTCCTCTTATTTTAAATATAAAACTGCTCATAGCTCATGCTTGCTTTGTTTTGTTTTTTTGAACTAGGCTTCACGGCTCATATGAAGCGTTAAAGTATGGCTCAACCCTTGACGGCTTCGCTGATTTGACGGGAGGGATCACAGAAAGCATCAGGCTCCGACAGGATCCCACATCTTGCAGTCGAATACTGAGCAAGCTCCTTCAAATGACTTCCATCATTACTGTCAATGTTCAGTCATCAACTCAGGTGCGAGCACACTACTTGCTTATGAAATCATTTTGTTTTAATGTAATGTTCTCCCAGGTCATCACGTTCTGAAGAAGGGGATAAAATCTGCAAAACAGTTTTGTACAATAAAAATGTGCGTAAGAAAAAGGATGTTGATCTGTGGCTGGGTTTTTGGGGCTGACTTCAATTCAAACAGAATAAAACAATTTTTTGCTAGAAAGAAGCATGTCGAGTGAGCCCGTTTTTTTTGTCTTATGCCATTATTAGGAGAGTTACGTTAGTTTGATGATTATTTGATGACTATGACGGTTTGATACAAAAGGTTGGTCTTTTACCCTGCAAAACACAAATTGAAGTTCATGCAACTTCATCCTATTATTTGTTATTCGTGATTTTCTGTAAATCTCAGGGGAAAAGTAATGGTGAGAAATTCAGCAAATATTGCAGATTTAGATTAGCAGTTATTTGTTCGTTATTTTGCTCGCAAAATATCCTTCTTGTTTCTTGCGTTTTCCCCAATGAAGCCAATTTCATTTCTATTAGTTTGAAGCTTCAAGTTTTTTTGACGAGGTCGTGATTGATTTGTGGAGGGATGTTAGATATATATGGCTTATGTTAGAGAAGCAATGAAAATATTTTTGACAGTGGATCGAGCATTTTGGTTCGAAGATGATGGAAGATCATATTGAAGCTACATGAACTTTAACCTTTTGGGTAGAAAGGAAAAACCAGAAATGAGAAATTATTTGAGAAAAAAATTCGTGAGTATATTTTTTAGGAGAAAATATGAAATACAGTTATGAAGAGATTTTGAAGTGTGATTGAAAACAACTTTATAGGATAGTTAAGGAATGCAATGAACTATATTAAAATATCTTATCGGTTGACTAATCCACTTAAACATAAGCAAATAATGGGTAAAAAATATTTTTAACTGAAAATATTTGCAAAAATTGTTGTCTATTTCCATCAATCTCTTATGAAATGAACACTTTCAGGTTGAGCTTTAATTAAGTGCATATTTAAGTATAAATTGGCTTCTCTGTTTCCTTCTCACAGTCACGAAGTCAAACGGACAGTTTAGCCAACGGGATACAAATGGGGCTCAATTATCGGATCTACGCAATTGAAAAGGTAAGGACGATGATGGAAGACTACCCAAATAATTTTTTTTATAATCTGGCACACATTTGATTAGAAAATTATTATGAATTATGAACCTTCAAGTACCATATACCCTCAGCCCTTATCATAAATACCATCCAACTTTAGTCAGAGGAAGTTGACTGTGAATCAACTTGTACCGTTTCTGCCAATCTAAAGAGCAAACAGCCAACCATATTTACAACTTTTCGATTGGAATTTACAATTTTCATATATTTTTATAGCCATCTTTTAGTGCAGATCCCTTTACCTATGGTCAGTAACAATAATAATACCTCCTCGCATTAGGTGGTAGAGGCAGGGCATTAAATTCCTCTATTAAATCAGATAGTCTTTAGTGGTTTTCTATCTTGTGTAAGTAATCTTCATCAAGATGATTTATAATAATGATATAGATTTATATGCGTTTACAATGCAGACACAAAGTTTGCGGATTGTGATTTGTGATAATAACATTTTTATTGAAATTATAATCGACTTGGTTGATAGCATGGTGTAAAAAGGGTTGTAAGCGATGAGGAAAATGATAAAACCTGTGCTTATCCAATTTTTCCTAAGCAGTTTAGGAACGGAAGCAGAGTCACATTGATGAATTTCAAGTGGCTACCAGATAATGGCTTGTGACCACACGTTATACATGAGCTAATCACGCTCAAAGTCAGTTAACTTTGGTGTAATCGTAATAATTGTAAAAAATGCTCAACTTTCATTTATTACACATTCCATATTAGACTTTTTCGATTTTACCTGTAATCAAAGTTAGAAGTTGGGGCATGCTATATGATGACGATGACGGCTACATCCTTACATGAATGAAGCTCTTGCTTATTCATTCGTACACGATCGTCAGTTCATGTCATGTCAAAAAAAAAAGTTTTTTAACACTGCCACTATGCACCAGTCACCACCACTTAGATTTAGCGTGTCATGATGACAAGCTTAATCGAGCTTATGCATTGTTCCGGTGAATTAAGAATGGTGACGTGACGTCAATTCTGAGAGTCTTGTTAAGATTTGATAATGTTTTTCAGATCGGTAGCAAAAAAAAAACAACTTAACAGTTTTTAAGAAAAAGTTTGAACTTTGATTGAAAAAGGTAATCATAATCGCTAATCATGCATGACTATTGTTAAAGATAGTCGACTTGAATTTAGGTATGCATGTTTGTATGTTACGGTGAAAGAAAAATAGCCCATTCATCATCATCATCATCATCATCAGTTTTCATTCATTATATCCCTGCTACTTGCAAAGTATTGTTAATCCTGCAAGAGAGAAGCAGGGTGGCCTAATGTGCTAATAGAGTAATAATCATAATCGTAAATAAATTTTTGCTAATTGGGGCTGTTGCTGATGTTGACACAGTCCGTCTGTGTGGATGGGCTTGCAATTTAATACGGCACATTAAAAATAAGGCATTCCACTTTTTTTAGGTTATGAACAAAGTGCAAATGCAATAAAGCCTAATAATATGGTGGCTCCCAGTGAATATTTATTGTTGTATGGAGGAGTTGTGAAATTGTTACGCGAAATTCTAAAAGGAAGTTTTTTTTTTCATTACGCAAGTGCAAAAATATATAAACATGTGGAAAAGTTTGCCAGCGGCAATTTGCATAATATTTTTTTAACTACTTGCAAACTGCAAAGAGTAATAATTGTGTGTGCAACATGTAATGAGAAAGTTGTATGAAAAAAAAATCTTAAAAAATTGAAATCACGCAAGTAAATTATAAATTACGAGGAAGACGAATGGATAGTGCCATTTTAATGCGCGGAACTGGGGAATATATGTAGGGAACTCCCATAAAGTGACGAGGACGATATATATGGTGATGACTACCTCCTTTAACTCGGATCGTGAGTATTGCGAATTGCAACTTGATCTCACCTTAGGCATATATTTATATTAAGTAATGTGATCGTTATCACACCTTTTCAAATTATTTCGTTTTTTTTGAAGTAGGTACATGTACTATGTAACATGAAGTTTGATGAATTGAATTGTTGAAATGAGAACTTATATGTGAAGGCGCTTCAGGGCATAACTTCTTGCAGATTTCCGTTATCAGTTGGTGCTAATGCAAATAATTCAAACTGGCAAAACTGAGTAAGACTCGTACAAAAAAAACTGATTGTTTGATTTATACTTACATCTGCGACAAAACACTTTTTGACAGTTTGATTATATATGTCGTGTAAGGATGGGCCATTAATTGAGTTACTCGTGTTTCTCTTCTACAAATATTTATATTTATCCTTCAATTAAGAATCTAAACTTACATCATGTTCTTACGAGCAAGTGCAAATATTGTTTTTGTAAAGTAATTAGAAAGAGAAATTAGATTTTCTCTTTCAGCTTACATTTCAGTTCACACCCATTTTCGTCCTTAATTGACTTTGTCACTAATTGCGGGTGTCCAACAGATCTTTTGGGGAAAAGGTGATTTAGGTACACAGACAACCCTACTTATGATTCATGATATGATTACTTAAGAATTTCCTTTAGGCATACAGATATCAAACTTGGGTACTTTAGGTACGCACTTTAAATTTTTTTCTACGATTAAGGGAAAATTTAGTTGTTCAGGTAGACGACGAGTGAATGGCCATTACAGCTCATAAATGACAGTTATGTGAATGCAAACTCCGTTAGTTCCATTTTGATAGATTGCACATCATTTAAAGCATGTAAATATTTTTTAATGTGATTAGATGAGTTGGCTAATGTACATGTTTTTGAGTTAACTTGTCTTCTGGGAAGAGTGAAAGGGAATATTTTAGATATAACTTCAAAGAAAAGAATGACGGGCTTGGTTTTGTCGATTGTCGCTTTTTGGGAGCATGATCAACGTGACCTGGCCATCACCATCACGCTAATTATTTTTCACGAGAACGTTTTTAGAAAACATATTTCGCTCATCTCATGAGTGACAGGCGGGGCAGGTAAATGGAATCCTCAAGCGACTAAACACATGAGTGTATTTTTTTTGAAACCGTAGGGTTATCAAACTGCAGGTGTGTTGCTACCATGTCACGAATCATGAAACGGCAGGAGACAAATAGTGCCCCCTTCATGTTACCCCAAGTATCTGTACTTGTATTTGAATTCATTACAACTTTTTATCATTTCATGAAAAAAATTAGCTTATCATAAGTTATTACATATCGCATCAATCAAGACAGTTTTCTGAACGTTTTTATTTACAAAGGCTTATCGATGCACCATGAGTAACATGCCTCATTCTACGGGGGCTTTGTGTACTTTGCTAATCAAAAAATGAGGGATGCCTTCCCTTAACTTCCTTCCGCTTTTCACTGTCTTTATAAAAAAAAGTGAGATGGGGATTGAGGTTTTTTAATCGAATTATGTTTTGCGTAAGTGTTCACGTTCCCTCCATCATCCCCCCTCCCTGACATGAGCATCAATTGCATTGTTTGATGATGATTGGCTAATTGGGTCGTCAAATGGCCATGTTATAATGGCATTAAAAGTATGTAATTGCAATCGCAATGGTAGAGAGAACTGCAGTTAATGTGATAGCAAGATAGCTCCCATTGTTCGGTGTAAAATAATTAAATACATTTGTTATCAGACCAATTTTACAATGAATGAGTGAGCGAAATTACATAAATACAATTTAATTGCTGGGAGGCTCGAAAACATCAAAAGAAACATAATTGTGTACAAGAAAAGGTAAATGTTTATCGATGGGTTGAATCTCTAGTGTTTATGATTAATCAACACTTTTATACTTAAAGTTGATTGAAAAATTTATGAAGAATGCGTTTGTTACCTTTGATGCGTTACAGTTAAGTACGAGTTACAGTTATGCTAAGAAATAAAATCAGGATCGTAAAAAGTATTAAAAATCCCATGCGGAAATTATTTTATTTTAAAAAAGAATATATTTTGTTATGGGATTACAGGTGGAAACTTATGGAGCAGAGCCCGTACAATTAATTAGGTTACGCGCCCCAGGCATCGTCGCCGAATACATTGGCGCTTGGTCAAAATCCAGCTTGGAGTGGGATGCAGTTCCGCCAACAGAAATTGAAAGATTGGGAATTAAGCAGTTGGCCGAAGGAGAATTCTGGTAAGCAAAGTTCCCGTACATTTGACTTTGATTAGTTTAGTTAAAACATATAATTGCTAGTTAATCACATTCTATAAAGTGCAGTGAATAAGAAACGAAAATTGTAATTATATCAAGTAATTAACAGTAGAACTTAAATGTAGTTTGGAGCTAGGTGTTGATGTTTAGTAACCAAATAGTTTAACCAATCATGATGCCAAGTCAGCAGCATTTGTATGTCCTTTTGCGACTCATCAGCAGACGATGTCGTTGCCAACTGCTGATCTGGCGACTCAGCAGATGTCGTTTCTAAATCCGGTTCATTGTTAAGAAACTGATTGAGGCGTTTATCCTTAATGAGCTGAATCACCTTATCCGTCCCGAGTGCCAACAGTCTATTGGTCTTGTCCCTGTCAGGAAGTTTATCAAGTTCGGCAACTGGGAACACGAGGAGGGGTCTTTCTAAAAACGGGAATCCAATGAGGTGTACGGCAACGTTGGTACTTTCAGGCTTCCTGAACTTGATGAATGCAGATACTTTGATTTCGCTTATGCCTACCTCCAAATCAGGAGCGGCGATCTTATACAGATCGATGCGTCTTATTCTCCCAAGGTTCCTAAATAGGCCATCCAGCTGGTCTCTTGTAACCTCTGGTGCCAAGTTCGTGACGAAGATTACTCTGGTTTCGAACCGCTTGGATAGATTCTTTTCTCGCGATGGGCTGTCATCTTTATCATCACTGGACAGGATTGGATCTACTTGGATATCTTGGCAGTGGTTGCGAATTGCTTCCGTATTAGATGATAAATCTCTGCAAATACGAGACCTTTTTTTGACAGTGGATCTTGAGCTGGGTCTTCCTCTTTCAGCGGATTTCCCACGACGAGCCCTTTGTCTTGAACTGGAGCGGCTCCTTTCCCGTCTTCTCCTGCTGGAAGATCGACTTCTGCTGCGACCCCGCTTTTCCTTTGGCCATTCCCTGTATCGCCTCTCATTTCGTGCTCGGCGTGGACTTCTAAGGACAGTCTGTATTGGACTTGTTTTCCTTCTATGTCCCGAACAACCAGCATTGTCCTTCGACCTGGATCGCCGACGAATTGATTTTGAGAAATTGTTTTCTCCCCTTCTTCGATGGGAATCCCTGGACCTTGGTTCAGAACACTTATCTTTTGACGACCTCAATTCTTTGCCTCTTGACGTACCAGATCCTTGTGAACTAAATGGGGTAGTAGTGGTAGTAGAGATAGAGCTCTCAGAAGCAGACGCATGAGATACAGATATGGAATCACTTCCGGATTGAGTAGATCCCTCCTCCATTTCCATGTCTGGAAAACTAAATGCACAGACAGAAATTATTAACTTAAAAATGCTTTGAATAATTAATAAAATACAGACTATAAAAATATTGTAATTGTTAACTCACCAAACTAAACCGAACTAACTGTCTCCGTACTCGTTTCTCCAACATCCAAGAAGTTCATCAAGATGATAAGATAACTGATAAAGCAGGGGATTATTACTCCCTGACGTTCTCCACACATCTGCATTTGTTTACCAGTGAGCCCGCCTCATACACGGAACGACGCGATGTTAAGCACAGTTTTGACTTTGACCGTGCATTATTGAAGTGCGACGGATAGTTCGCTCCAATTTCTGTAAAAATAATATGAGTTGGGGCACTATGAGAATTAAGTTAACAAGTTTGAGAACCTGATTTAACTGATTACTTTAATTAATTAACAATAAAAAATTAATATAAAAACGTGTATTAGTAGATTTCCATTGCATGTTTTTAGTTTTTTATATTTATGTAATTCATCATCAATATCATAAATACACCAATATCATTTAATTCTGGATTGGCACCTCGATCTTCTTATCTTTTTTGTAGGATGCCATACGCCGACTTTTTGAAGACGTTCACCCACATGGAAGTGGTCCACCTTGATCAGGAGACGAGCAAGGATGAGACTTCATTGAGAAATAAGTCCCCATGGAATGTTCGCCAGTATCAAGGGTCATGGATGCGGGGCGTTACTGCAGGTGGATGTCGAAACAATGCCGGTGAGTCAAATATTTTAGAGAGAGAGATGATATGATCTTCGAAACTGATCGAAGGTCATAATCATAATAATCCACGGGTTGCGAAAATGATATGTCATTTTTACTTATGCTGCCGTCATGTGCATTTCCTTTTATGCAAATTACAGGTGTCTTTTTTTCTGCAATTATTTTCGACGCTTTTAAGTTTCACCTTGATTTCATCTTAACAATCATGACATGCATTTAATGTCTAAGCAATTAAGTAACAGTGAAATAAAAAAACGCATACATATATTTCATCTTGTCAAAACATATTAAACTTTTTAATCCTCCTCCCAGCTTCGAGGGTTACATTCAAATTACTTTTAAAAGTTTAGTTAGAAAGGGAGGAGATCTGTAAGTAGTTGAGAGTGAGCGTATCAAAGTGAAATTTAATCTCTGCCCCCTTCTACTTTGAAGATATTTTTACAGGATCCCTGTAGTTTTCAATTAGCGAAAGCGCTTATCCTTGGAGAGCTGGCAGATTTGCATTTAAATTTTACAATCTCTTTTATCTTATGTTACAGATACTTTTCATATAAATCCTCAACTTCACCTGGTGCTCAGTGACATGGAGGAGGTGGTTCTGTCCTTA
This sequence comes from Lepidocyrtus paradoxus, assembly GCA_034696885.1. Classification (NCBI taxonomy): domain Eukaryota; kingdom Metazoa; phylum Arthropoda; class Collembola; order Entomobryomorpha; family Entomobryidae; genus Lepidocyrtus; species Lepidocyrtus paradoxus. The sequence goes on from JAQGAH010001274.1 coordinate 15,043, forward strand.
AATCAACATGCCATAATGGATCCAAGGGTATTGAAATAATTTATACTTACAATTTTACTAATTAAGTTTTTAAATTGCTGCAATTGGCAAGAAAATGGATTATTACTAAGATGTGTTTTTTGTATAAATAGGTGTAATATGAATTTTCGTTGTTTTTTTTTCTCTGTAGGTGATTGGCTTCACGGTTTATCCCGTCCTAAAAAACTCAGATTCTATAGGGAAAAGTTTCTTCAAGAAGAATAAAAGTCTGATTAACTCCCAGTACACAAATAGTAGACAGGTAAGGGGCGAAATTTACTAATGAAAACCATCAATTTTATCATTATGACGCCATATGGGAATCGGAAATCACGATCTCAGCCATGCATAAATGACTAGTAGTAGAATTCTTCTTGGGGATTTCCTTTGTTGCTAAACTTTAGTCTAAATTCATTCATTGCTTATTGAATTCAGGTGAGTCATCGCTGTCAACTGGAACAAGGCGCCTACCTCGTTCTGCCAACGACTTTTGAACCTGGCCAAGAGGCATCTTTCACTTTCCGAGTGTATTCAAACAAGGCCTTGAAACTCAGGTAGGTATTTATAGATAAGCCTACCAGCGCAGCAACTCTACTTAACTCATTCAAATATCTTATGCTACACCCCTTTATGAACTGTACACGACATGCATGTTAAAAATTAAAAGTAATTATCAAGCTGAATTAGAAATGTGTAATGTCACTTTCTATCAAGTCAGTCCGCGCACAGTAGGTCTTGACTCGAGTCGTCTCTTGAGCATATGTCATCAAACTACCAGCCAAGCAATGAGAAAAGAAGGATTTAAAAAAAATGTTCCCCTCTCTATTATATATCTTATCCTTAGCTTATCATTAATGACTAGTTAGAGGAGCCGCTAACAAACATTATATAGCAAATGAACAAGCCCATTAAGATTAAAAAGATTTAAATTAATAAGTTCATTAGAGGAGTCGAGGAGGGGTAGAGATAGCTTTTTTGTCGCAATTATAAGGTTATGCTTTTGGATATTTTGCATTAAGCTTATTATATAAATAAATGTGTTGGTTCGTTAGGCCTTTGAAG
>JAQGAH010001275.1:0-16111 GCA_034696885.1 Lepidocyrtus paradoxus
AAGGTTTTCGACGACGATGGAAAGTCGTCATTCTAGATGCGTTGCTGCTAAGCAGCAACGGGTCCCCCCACTTGTATTAAATATTTTGCAAAACTAACTTTTAATTTTGATTTCAATAGTGCCGACAACGAATTGAGAGCACAAAAAGAAATGGCAGAGCAGGAGAAATCAGCATTGGAGCAAAAATTCACAAAAGAGCTAACTACCGTCAAATCCTCAAACGAGTCTGGAGAAGAGAAATTAAAAATGGACTACGAAGAAAAGATAAAGTCTATCAAGACGGAATTGGAGAATGATAAGCGAAACGAGGGCATCAAGTTGAACAATGAAATTAACACCTTACGCACTCAAATCGATAGTCTGCGCATCCAGTACGAAGAGGCCCTCCTCAGAGCAGAGAATGACAAGCAACAGGGATTGCTGTTGGCCCAGCAAGATCAACAAGGGCTAAACGATAAGATTCGTTTAATTGAACGAGAACTGGAGGACACAAAGAATGACAAGGACCGATTGAAAAGAGAGTGTGAACAGAAATGCAATCACGAGAAGAACACCTCCGCCTCCTTGCGCTCCGAGCTGATTAAAATCAAAAGCGAACTTGAAAATACCAAGCAGGATGCTACAGACACTCTGAAGCAAGTAGAACTTCGTCTCTCCGACATTGAACGGGAAAGGGAGGCTGCCTTGATGGCAATTGAAGACCTCAGGAATAAGCTCAGGGGAGCTGAGGAACGGGAATCGGAGTTGAAGAGAGACCTGGCTGAGGTTAACAGGCGCCTGAAAGAGTCCCAGGATTCTGGGGACACCAGCAAGAAGGAGGTAGCAGATTTACGAAGAACCCTTGGCGAAATGGCATTGGAAAAGGAGAAGACAAACTCGCTGATGGAGAACCTGAAGGATGAATTGAGTCGAAGGGAGATGGATCTAAATGTAATGAAAAAGGACTCACACAAGATGACAGTCGCCCTTAAGAACATGGAACGGGTGAAAGCAGAGCTGGAAGTGGAGGTTCAGACCTTAAGCGTAAAGTTGGAGTCCGTGGAACGGGATAAACTGGAAGGTGGACGCCAACTTGATGAGCTCATGGACACGCTTTCCCATCACAAGTCAGCCATTGCTAAATTGGAATCGGAAGTGGCAGAGTTGAAGTTAAAGCTGGATGCTGAAACAGAGCGTAGGGATGAAGCCGAGTCACAATGGCGAAATACAAAGAAAATGCTGGAGGACACGGAGAGTCATCTGGCTATGACAAAGGCGGAGGAGGAAAGAGTCAACGCCAAGCTTGTTGAGGCTGAAGAAAGGGCAGCGACGAGGGAAAATCATATGGTGAGCTTTGCCGAAGAAAGCAAGCTGAGGGAGAAGAAATTAATTGAGGAGAAGCATAACCTAAGCTTGGTTTTGACTTCAGTTCAGCAGCAAGTTGAGCAACTTTCGGTAAGAGTCAAAAGCTTAACTTAATAAAAACACCATTCAAAACTTAAAAAAAAATTCAAATCTCAAAATTATTTGTAATTAAATTAGAACAAGTTGGGCAATGCTGAAAATCGGCTGAAGAACCTCAGCGATGAAAGATCTGACTTGGAAAGGCAAAAGAAGGAAGCGGAAGCCAAGCTTGGTCAAATCTCCTCCGGGATGAAACGTCTTGGAATCCTCAGCGTCGGCTCCATGGACAACCCCGATGCTGCGAGAAGAGTGATGGCCACCTTGCAAACTCAAATGGCTTCAATGATGCAAGACAGAGACGCTTTGTCATCCCAACTGTCATCCGTAAAGGATTCATTAGCCTCTGCAGAAATGGCCAAGGGGCAACTTGAGGATCAACTGATGACCCTCAACCGTTCTTTGCAGTCCAACCGATCCGACAACAAGACCAAGGACGTGGCAATCATGAATATGGAAAAGGACATTGCCTTGAAAAATGGTGAGGTTACTCGGCTCCTAGATAAGGTGAGGGAGTATGAAGACCTATTGAAATCTAAGGATGACAACATCCGTGCTTCAAAGTCGGACAAGGACGCCCTTCACGACGAGCTTGAGCGTAGTCGACAGAAGCTAGAGGAGCTGAAGGCCATAAGTGACTCAAAACTTTCCAAAGCAGAGGTGAATATGCGAGCATTGGAAGGGGATTTGAACAGAATGGCTTTAGTACTTCAACAGAAGGAAGGTCACATTTCAGCTCTTGACGATAAATGCAATGGGATGCAGAGAAATAATGGAGATTTGGAGGAGAGATGCGCTTCACTGACCATGACAGTTGAGCAGCTAAACATTGCTCTGGAGAAGGCCGCCCAGAGCGAACAAGATTGGAAGGACAAATTTAACGGCTCCTCCAGAAATGCAAGTGAAGGCTTGTCCCAAATCAATCATCTGAATGAAAGGCTGAGGAGCTTGCAGAGAGAAAAGGCCACCCTTGAACAGGAAAGGGGTAATCTGGCTGAAAAGTGGGAGGCTGCTACCGTTTCCTTACAAGATTTCAAACGTCAAGTGCAGAACTTATCGGAGAAGAATCAAAAGTTACGGCAGGAAACTGAAGATATGACTAGACAAGCCATTGATAAGCAACTTAAAATGACGGTAAGACTTTCAATGAGTTGTATGGCAAAGGATTTGTATTGACATTGCATAGGTATTAATTTCAAGGTATATAAAAATACTAGCTTGCAGAGTCTGGAAAAGAGGATATGCGACAGATTTTAGGAGAAAAAATGGAAATGCAAAGACGAGTCGATTCATTAGTAGACAAAGTTCGGGAGCTGGAGCGTGAAAATAGGGAGTTGGAAAGATTGAAAGACTCTGTTTCCCTGAAAAATGTCGCAGGAAGATCACCCCTTCCCCATATGCGTGATAACACTATCACTTGTTTGGAAGAAGAGAATTCCGACTTGCGAAGAAAGATTAATAAAATGGAAGCAGAGATAAGGGAGCTGGAACGGCGACATACGAAGCATATTGGGGAAGTTACAACCCAAGTGAAGCAGGTCCGACTATTTATACACGCCATGAAAGATAAATCAAGTATTCTCTCCAATTACTTTGCCAAGGTGCATTTTGTCTAATTCTGAACAGGAACGGGACTTTGAGTTGGAGCGAGCCAGAGCCGCTAAACTCCAAGCGGAACGACTACTAGAAGCTCGCGAGTCCAACTACCGACAGCAAATCCACCGTCTGGAACAACAAGTAACCAACTTGAAGGAGCAATTAGCCGAGGAAATTCGTCGGCGTCAGGCCTTCCTTTCTCGAAGCTTCAGAACAGGGCAGGAGATCCGCTCCCTCCGACAAACTCTGGGAGACTCGTTGAGAAACGTTTCAATGGACCCCAGTCCCGGAACGATGGACTCCGAAACTAGGAGACTAGACACTACTTTGGATCTCCACAAAAGTGCTTCACAGTCCTCCCTCATGGCCACCAGTCCACAGATGAGGGATCCATCTCCGGGCTCATACCGGCGGGACCTTTCCACTCCGATCCCAAAAATGTAAGGATGTTTCAAGCATTCTTCTGGTAAGTCATGTCATAGCTATAAAAAAATAAAATCGTCCTTCTAGAAAACTCAGCACTGCCATATAAAATGTACACAACTAAATGCTCGGTAACAAAAACGATAATTGTATTCCACTTGATGATCTTTACAGTGATGTTCAATGACATTGAAACATGTACATTAAGATATGAAACTTCATGACATTGATCATGATGATGATGATGATGACACTGGCATTTAGGATCTGTTCATACAAGTATACTACCGTAGAGATTTAAAAATTTGCCCTTACGGCTTAATGGAGGTAATGGTTTATGTACATTTAAAGTTAAGGGAAAATATTAAATTCATCAATTCTATAGCTTTTTACAACGATGCTCACTCACTACGCTGCCTTGAAAAAATGGATGTGTTGCGCTATTGCTGAGTCTTTGTGTCCTTTAATGTGTGAATGATGAGCTATTCAACTTTTACAGTTCATAATGGTTTGCTTGTGTAATGCCTTAGTGTGCATTTCTAATTATGACATTGTTATGATAGCAATTAGCACAGAGTTTAAAATGTGAAAATTAAATGCAAATTAACTTAATTAGCTAGAGGTCTTCACACACTTTGGACGTCATATGGTTTAGGTAGCTCTTTGTTCCTCTTTGTTCGTTTGGGATGTTGATGTTGTGGAGTGTGCGTTTGAGAGAGCTTGCAGAGAGCATCTGCCTTCATAAGAACATTAATAAATGATAATGATTACGAGGAGGGTAATAAAATATGTGAATAGCAAAGCGAGAAAAACAAAACTTTTAGCGTTAGAACTGGATTCCTATGTGTCCATAGTTGACATAGTATGGAATCCTTTTACGCAGGAGAAAAACTTAAATTTTAACGAAATGGACTAACATAATGCCTCAGGCTGCCTTTTTATGTTGCAGTAAAAGATATGTCTAGATGGCATTTCGCAAGTGAACAAAATAATAACTTAAGAGAGAAAAATTAAACATGTGACAAAAGCATGCATACATGTAAAGCTGACATATTGTGCTCTTGGTTTTGGTTGAACGGAAGGGGATGAAACTTGAAGGTGATTAGCTGGAATATTTATGTTGATGATGATGGTATTGATGAGTTTCTTAAAAGTGAATTTTGGTTAAGCTTTGCGGATATTTTAAAATTACTTTTCAAAATTTTAATTTTTGAAGAAAATTATTTTTGAATTGAATTATTTTGAATTATTTTACAAGTGTTTTTGTTTTTCGGTTAGTATGTTTTTTATGTCAGTGTATTACACGCATGTATGCTTTTCGTCAATAGCTAGCTATTGCATAGAGAGAAAACTAACTAAATAATACTTGCAGTTTAGAAGAATGCTCGAGCTCCGTGCTCATGCTACAGCCTTGCTATAGAGAACAGCGAATAAAGCCGAAGCGCAAATAAAGTAAGAGCGATCAAATGAAAGCAGATCAATTTAATGCATTTCCAGTCAAGCAGAAGATATTAATTATGGAAAGAGTAGGTGGATATGCTCCTCACGATGGAAGGTGTAGGATTTAGTTGTACGAATTAATTCAATATGGAAAGGGAAGTTATATAAGGCAGTTGTATCAGAATGCCCCAATTAGTTCATTGTAAATAGGCAACTTGCCTATTCTTCAGTAATTGGTGTCCCTTATCTGGTATCGTCCGTTCAGAAATCTAGTTTTAAAATGTAGGTGCTTATTTTGAAATTATCCGCAGTTTTGCAGATAATCAATTTTTCTAGTCAGCAATTTGTCATGTACATAACTATTGTAAGGGAAATAGTTACGAAAGAAAGATAACAGTTAATCAGTCATGCATTTTTCGAGTGAAGCCGGGAGACTGGGAAAGAAAAAAAGGTAAAAGATGGACTATTGAAATGACTAACGTGTAAAATTTGAAAGGTAAATGCTCTGGGCACCGAAGTAACGTCGGAAAAATCCATGATGGATGGCTGGGGTGTGTTTCTGGGGCAAGTTGAGTTACACTAGGTTTTATTAACACAAAAAATAACGTAACAAGTGCAATATAACAAAAAAAATGTTGTTAACTTGGGTTTGTTCATTGTTGGATATCTCTGTTATCTTCTTTAAAAAAAAGTCGAAGGCCTTTTCCTTGCATTTTTTAAATTGCTGTTGGGATGATTGCGATTTGGCAATGGTTTTTATCCTAGAATAGAATTTTTTGTAGAAAAACGATTTTTGTAGTCGATACATTTTTATTCGAATTTTGAGTAGAAAACTATTCAAGCGATTTTCCTTAATTTCCTCTACGTATGAAAAAGGTATGCGACAATGTCGATGTATCATTTTAGTTTAATGTTGTAAATGGCAAGATAAATGATTAAATTAATGAATGATTAGTGTTTTAGTGACAGCGACAATGGCATAGTATTGATGATTGTGCTGTTTCCTTCATATATAAATCTGTGAATGACTGTGAAACTAATGAAAACATGTTGTGTGAATAAAAACACTGCTGAAATAAAAAAACTATTGTTAATTATGTCGGTATTTTTTTATCTAAATAAGTTAAACTTAAAATTAACATGAAATGTACAGAAGAAAGCACAGAAATCATAAAATTACAAAAGAGAAGAGGAAAATCATCCCAAAAACTAATTTAACGGGATTTGACTATATTTCTCCCTCTGTGTGGGGTGAGGGGTGTGAACTTCAATCCCATTATCTTGGTTCATGATCTGTAGTGCTTCCAACTTCTTTTCAGAGACTCGTCCATCTTGACGTAAAAATAGTAACGATTGCAGTCAGACATAACAGAGATTGAAGTAAAGCTTGTTATATGAATGAATATTTTTTTACCAATGATATTCTCCACTTCCTCTTCACTCCGACAAAAATGAAAGTCTTCTTGAACCCCCGTCCCAGGCTCATTCAAAACCCCAGACAGGACCCTCACAATACTGGGTTTAACTTGCCACAGGATGATCTTCTGGTCACGTTTCTTAAATAAGTCAATCACTTCCTTGATGCCTACCGCAGCCGTGTAATCCGCGAACTGAATGTGAAGACAGTTGATAACCATGGGCAATTGGTTTTGTCCCCAGACTTGACTCGCTTTTGAGATGACATACCGAAGATAAGTCACTGAAGGGAAGGTTAAACTACGATCCTGGAAGACACAACTCATGTTTACAAACTTGATCAAATTGAGAAATTGCAGAGAGCCAAAAACTTTGTCATCCTCATCATGTTTATCTTTTTACCATTTCAACCAGAAGGAACTCCTTTCCTGAAGTGGTCTACAAAGTAATTACAAAATTATACAAACAGTTCTTCAGACTGGGAAAGGCAAATACACCTGCGGGAAACCATATACCCTCCCACCCACACATAAGTCTAATTCTTGCTTAAATATTGACTTACAGTCCCTTTCTTCACTTTCACTCCAGGCCGGGCCGCATAATAAAGTAGGTAAATCACGCTGACTAGAAAACCCGTCAGCATACCGAATTCCAGACCGACGAATAAGCTGACGAAAAATGTTAAGCTCCAGGGAATACAGTCCATTCCTTAAATTAATTGTAAAAGGATAATTAAGTAATCCCTAAAACAACGATGGATGCTTAATACCAGACTTACGTTTACTCCTCCACATTGGCTTGATGATGTCAACGTCCACAGTGAACATTACTGAAAATGCCAAATGTAAAACACCAAGCTGATTATAAAACGGCAAAACTAACTTATTTCGCTTTGGGGAAAGAACTATTTTTATTTACCTGCACAAACAATAACAGAGGCAAGGCTTGCCTTGGGAATATAGTAAAAGTAGGGGGTGAGGAAGCGCAAAGCCAGAATAACAATGGTCCCTGTAATTAACCCTCCCAGAGGACTCCTAGCTCCGCTCATGGCATTCACAGTGGTCCTGGAGAAGCTCCCCGTTATTGGCATAGAACTTTAAGCATTGAAATTAGATTACAAATTACTTATTGTGAGTCGAGTGGTAGATGGAATAATTGAAAAAACAAATAGGTCCAACAAGATAAAGGGAAGTTGTTGAAAAAAGGAGCATGAGAAAGGGTAAGAATAATAATTGAGCTAACCTGAAGAAGGCTCCAATTATATTGCTAACCCCGATTGAAATCATCTCCTGACTCGCATCGATCGTATTTTCTCCGGCGAACGCCTTCGCAATTGTAATGTGTTCCATGATGGCTAATAAAGGCATGACAATGACGGCACTGGCTTCCTCTTCCAAAATGTTGGAAAAGCTGTGGGTTCCATTTGTTACAGGATCTACTATAGTGAATGGGGGAAGGGAAAAGGAAGGGAGGCCGGGAACAATTCTTCCAACAATGGTGAAAGGTTGAGTTTCTCCGATACTTGCGGCGACGGCGGTGCAAACAATGACAATGATGGCGTTCCTTGCAGTGCTGATAAACCATATGGGCTTGTTCAGCACGGGATAGCGTTTGATTACAAATGAGAAAATCAGTTGAAGTTTCTGGAAATTAATGTAATTCAATGAATATTAACTATCTCTGATTTCTTCAAAATTTCTTCAAAATTCTTTCTTCAAAAAGATTTAGACTGGCACTGTTTTATCCAAAATTACCATCAGAAGTATAAGTGAAATCATGCATATCAATGATAGTATACTATCCCACATTTTCACTTCCATTATATGAGCAATCGACCCTTTCACTGTAGGCAGGAAGCCTTCTGCTGCGAATTTCAATCCGGTAAGCCCCTTTATCTGTGTTGCACAAATCGTTATTGCAGCGGCACTAGTGAAAGCTGAGTTGACTGGAGCACTAATAAAATTCACTATGAATCCTGTTGTAAAAAAAGTAATGTAATAGATACGTTATTGATTTGATGCTAATCAAGCGAATGAGAATTATGAGAATGCTGTTTTGAGAATTGTACCTAGCTGCAATATTCCCATTAATAAGGTCACAATCCCAGTTAAAAAACATAAGATGACCGCATAGGCAGGTGGCTTTCCTAAAATTCAGTAAATTTTTTAATGTTGGATTCCAACTTTTTCCCACTTTCTCTCCATTGCCAATTACAATATTGTAGATGTCAAGTGAATAGACTTACCATGAGTATAAGTAAACGTGATGATTGCCATTACCGCTATAAACCCCGTAAAATACAAAAATTAGATATTTTTCTAATTTTTAGATTTAAATTTTTCAACTTTAAACAAGTTTGCTCACCTGTAGGACCCACAGTGACTTGGGGGGTCCCTAATAATAATATTAAGAAAGTATTCAGGGGTAGGTATATTTGTACTTGTTTCCAGTAATATTATTCAGAAAGAAATAAATAAACTACGGTTTAGAATGTAAAAAAGTACCTCCCAGTAGGATATAAACGAAGCAACCAACGAATCCAGAATATAACCCGTACTACAATATATTTAACGAAGATTTAACAAACACTATTTTTAATGTTTAGCCAGCATCATGCAATGAGTATTGAAATCAATAAAATCAAAAGGAATTTTGGAGTACTTGGGGTGGGAGACCACCAACTGTAGCATAGGCGAGCCTGAAATGAAATAGAAATTCACTAATGTAAACTGTTCCTTAATATTGTAAATAACTTAATTGCGTTCACAAAAGATTGTAAAATACCAACATACCCCTGAGGAAGAATGGTTAGACCGACGGTGAAACCTGAAAGTTACAAAACGTAGTATTCATTGATAAATTGACATGTTTTTCTGCTAATTTTTTGTTTGCTTTTTGTACCCCTTGCATCTATTTGTACCTGCGATAATATCTGCTACAAGTTTTTCCGTATTGTACTTGGGAAGCCATTGTATAATTGGAAATTTTCTCTCAACCTGAAAATCAATCGAGGCAACAGCTATTCATTTTTTCCAACACCAGTGAAAATATTTCTTCACCTTTCGGTTCTCTGAACCAAAAGAATGCTCTTCTTTCGGATAAGTTACCGTTTTTCGACGAAACGTTTTCGCCCACCATTCCTTCATTGAGGAGCCGACTTTCGCACATTTTGAAACCTCCTCTTCTCCTGTAGTAAAAGTAGCTCCACCTCCACCTGGATGATTATCGTAATCAAACTGACTTAAAGTCAAGGTGGAATCTGTCCTCGCTAGGGCGGCTAAACTGGCCGAACTATAACTGTTCAGTAATTCCGTCTTCATGTTTTCAGGTAAATATGTAAAGTATTTAATTACACAGAAAACTGAGTAAAAAATACAGAATCGGAAGAACCCTCCAGATTCTTTCCGTATGAGTTGCGATTCTTTTGCCCTAATTTAATTTGCAAAAAGGGAGGACCACACCTAAATTGTGAAGAAAAAGCTGAAAGACGGCGTCTCACAACTTTGCTCTGCGGCAGTAAGAGAAAATGACGATTTGGAAAGTTCTTGTTTGGGCAATTAGCCATCTTCCCATTGGAATGAACGAACTCTTGCTGAATATTAATTGTATTATTGCTTTTCATATGATAATGACATGTCGTCCCAGTCCGCACATTTTCTTAACTTATGAGATGATGATATATTGATGATGATGTCGCTTTTACCTTGTACCTTTTTGGTGGTTATTGCTCTATGAATAATGGATCATCTTTTCTCAATGATGAATGATGAACAATAGGTATGCCTTCGTCATGCAACAGCTTGCGTCAGACACTATTTAAATTGGCGCAAACAGATATTGATTGCCTTTAAAGCGGTGTTACCTTTTAAAAGCTATAATTGCTTTTAATGGAGATCACTGGAATGATCTTGAAATGAGACTGGGATGTCGTGTGGCTGTTAATGTGTTAGAAATTAGTCCAAATGTAAGTATATAGCTATGTATGTAGGAAAGATTTGTGTGATTTTTTAATTAAATTCGTCGACATAATAATCAGTTCTATATTTAAACTTGAAAATATTTGCGGAAAGCCAAAGGTTAAAATGAATGCGCCAGTTTAAACTGGAATTTTCCTCAAAGGTGAGAATTTGCTATTATATTTGTAAAGATTTTCGTGATGTAATAAGTCAATACGACAATATTTATTGGTTAGTAGGCATACTACAATTAGTTCAGAACATTGAGGAATTGTTCATCACTGGAATGACAATAGGAGGAAATGCCAGTTTAACTGAGAATTAGTATCACAATGCCCCAAATAAATGTCGATTTTATCATGGCGAGTAGATTTCAGGATCTAACTTATGGGTTACATATATTTATACACTGTAATAAATACAAAAAAGTTCATCTTTATTCATTTTTCAGAATTGAATTGCTATAATAAATAAATATTGATTTGATATATATATTCATATCAACTTACACACATGATATATGAGGAGGTTTAAATTTAGAAATGGTTTGATTAGTAAGGGTTGTTGAGTGCTGGCTACGTGATTCCAACATGAGGTTGATTCTGAAGGGAAACGAAAATGCATGATACTATATCCTGATCATGAACTTCAATCTTGTAAATTGCATTTTTATACATTCATTCATCTTCTCATGATTTTACACATATATTGGGCTCGACTCGCGTCAGGAAAACTTCCCAAATGTAATTTACCCAATTTGGCTATTTACCAATACTTGGTTAATTTTTGAAACTTCCCAATAAGAAAACTTCCTAAATGCCAAAAATTCTATTTTGAAACTCACAAAAAATAGAAAAGAAAGGCAAATGTCTCCCGATCTTTTGTTGGGTTTATTATGACGATGTGAAATTATCTTTGAGATGAAAACTAAAAACAAACTTATATGAAGGGTTGCAGACATAATGTAGTAAAAGTTAGATAATTCAGATAGTTTTTTAACCAAAAACTATAAAAATTATTGATAGGGTATTTTTAATTTAACTATATGGCTATGATGAAGAGTTCCAATGAAAAGTTAGTCGAGTTTTCAACTACGTCTTCCGATGGAAGCTATTAAAATATGTAACCTAAAAGTAGATAGCTTCCAAATCGGACGTATAAAAATTCAATTTGGGTAAATAACATTGGGAAATTTTCTTTTGGACTATGGGACCTGAATATTGGCTCACTTCACGTGAAATACATATAGTATGTCATCCATCAGCTCCCCTACTACCATGCACAACCACATTCGACAATCCCACATAAACAATCAGAGAGAAACATGCATTCACATCAATCTAGACAACCCAACCAACGCCACCTCATCATCATCGGCTTGTTCGAACTTCCAGAGATGAAAATTGTCCAACTTGGAAGTGGCATGCTGCTGGTGCTGATGAAATTCAACTTGACATGACAGGATTTGATTAGGTTTACATTAGCCCATGGCATTAGGTGCTGTTGATGGTGTGATTTCCCACTCGCACATTGTTATACCCTAAAAATGGAATATTATAGGCAAGTTCATAGCTGTTCAAGCTGTCCTCTCTCTGATAGTGAATCACTTGGAATAATACCAGTTCCATTCCAATTGCTTCCAAAAAAAGTTCTGTATAAAGTTACAATATTTTATAGGGAGTCCCATATTATGCACCTTTTTTCTGTATGATGACAATCAGGAACGGAACAAGCCTAATCCAAACGGACAATAAAAATCAGCAAGAGAGGAAAACTGTTTCTTCCCCCTTCAGAGCCTGCATCTCTTTCCTTTTTCATTTTTCCTTCTAACCCCAAAAACGTGGTGGATATTCATTTTCCACATAGGTTATATATGGACTTACACTTCGTTTGTAAAGTCGCTCGTTTACCTTTTGTCTTCGTCATCTCTCTGTTGAGTTATTTTTTTAGGGAGTAAATTGAATGCATGCACATACTATTTTAAGCACATAATCAGGAGGAGACAGAGAGAGAATTGCGTCGTTCACTCGCACTTCACCATTTTTCAATCTAGTTTTGGGTCGAATCTTGTCGGGGAAGATCATTTGAGTACGTGTGGTTGATGGTTGGGTTTGGTTTTGACTGTGCAATTTCGTTCCGTCTCCTAACAAGAAGTACCGATTGCCGACAACCCAAAAAGTAAATCTGATCAGGACTGATTGGCTAAATGGTAAATTGGATGATTGGTTGTCAAACACAACCTTCCAGTTCAACATTGATAAATTGACACTTGTATACTTATGCATAAAATAAAATGTGTGATATATGAAAAGGGATAGGTATATAGTCTGGGTTTGTCTGGTTGCGGTTTAGTCTTGCTTCCACATTGCGGTATATTATAGTTAGTCATATGTATATGTAAAACAAGAAAAGGTAAAATACGAATGTGCAGGATTGAAAAATCAAATCCATCTAGTATTTGTTGGCATGAAATCAAAATCAAAATTGGGTGCGTTGAATAGTCTAACAATTTCTTCTTCTTATCAGTTCCTAAAATAAATGTCGGACTACCTGGAAATGAACGATACATTTTTTCGCTAAAAATAAGGAAACATGTTCATCTCGCGTAAAAAATATTTATGTTTTTGACAGCCTCCTAAAACAAATAGGAAGTTGGTTTAAAAAACCCTCACCCTTTGTCGTTCTTTGACAGGTGCAGTAGTGGACAACAAACTGAGCCCACTCTAATCTGCCGGTGATTCCAATTCTGCCCTTTTTCTGTCAACTCTCTCAAGCATGTCATTGTGCACGGGGAACGTCCCAAGGAAATGGAAACGTTCAGGAAAAGCATTTATTTTTTGGAGAAAGAAAGGGTGACACAAGCTGTTTAGTTGAAAAAGAGTGGCTTTGACTTGGTCAGACAGAGGCGATTGCCAAAGTCACACGGTATGCATGCTGCAAGCAATAATTCTAATGTATGTGGGCAGACGATAAAACGGACTTCAGCTATACTTGTCGACGCGACAGTGTCCTTTACTTTCTCTCCTGTCATTTACAGCCATCTAGAATACTTATGGTTGAAATGAGTGAGAGTTGAAGTATGTTTGGAAAATCTCATGGGTTTTTGTCCACACTATAAAAATATCCATCATATGAATAACTTTATGCTTCATGTTACAGTTTACCAAACAATAATCTTACAAAAAATGGCTTGCTCCAATCGGGTTACGGGGTTCTGACAGAAAATTGAGCATCCCAGCAATGGGGATTTCATCTCGTAGGTAAAGTAAATCTTATAGAACTTGAGTAACTTTAGAATTCATATCTTAAGAATAAATAAAGATCTCAGCATCGAAAATAGATTGACATGAATAGTAATTTTTTCCAACATTTTAGTTGTTTCCTTCAAGTTTCTTTGAAATAAAAAATCAAAGTGACCATTCAGCTGGAGTCACAATGACTTAAAGTATACAAATAGTGTGGGCTTCAGTCTGCTTTTGATAAGTTTCTATTATGAAAAACTGTTTATTTTTTGTCATGTCCATTATTATTTACTCTTTGCACACCCCGTGCTCTAGAAAGTCCAGAAATTTAGGGGGATCGAAAAAGAACTTGGTGAAGGGCCATATATATTTTTTCGCACTGAAGCAAACTGTTAAAAGAAAATTACCAATTATGGAAATCATTTAGCAATAGAAGTTGTTGATTTCATTCGCTAATGCAATGTCAATGTCATTTACATCGTGTGTGAGGTACTATAATGAAAAATCGGGAAAACTATCGAAAATGTCAAGATTTTTTGGTAAGTTTTTAAAACAACAACATTGTTTTGAAACAAAAAGTTGTTTACTCATTCCTGAGGCCTTTGACGTTTGGGGCCTGGAGAATGTTTTCCATAAAAAATCATGTACTGGTGAGCCATACAGTCCTTCCACTTCAAAATTCCCAGTGCTTTCACGATTTTTTATTGCCTTTAGATCTCAACAACCCGTCAAATGCAGCCAATTCTGTCGGAAAAAACGTGGCTGCTTCACCAACCGAGAGTAAAATTTTCTGGTCAACTCAAAAAACGTTGTAAAAATGGGGCATGAATTTCTATGATAATTACAAACAAGTATTATCAATGCTTTTCACAGTCTATAGATCGTGTGTAAATTTAAAAGGGATATTTTAAAATCATTAATTATTTAATGCATACTCGTTAGTATACTTTTGATTTAATGTTCAAATGTAGCTGTGAACAAAAAAATGACATTTATAAGAAACTCTCGTAATAATGTCCATGTCTTGCATTCAAGAGTAGGGAAAATTGAGAGTCAAATTGATAAATCCAGAATAATATAATGCTGATCTAAATACAACAAGACCATGAAGACAACTCTGAATCAACTATTCTGGCTCGGCAATCCAAGAACGGGGACGAGGAAGAATCACAACAACTGCCAGGAAACTCCCTGTCCCTACACTTGTTTCGTTGTTGAAATAGCGTCATTAAGATATTGGGTATATATGTCCAATCATACTTAACCACATATATAATATAGCAATAGGAAAGATTCACCAAACCCATATGAAGATTTTTTTTTTGTGGATAGGAAAAATGATACTGAAGAAGAATGTGGCAGCTCGTTAGTGTAATTGGTCAATATTTAGGTATGATTAGTGAAGACCTCCGAACCCTTGCGACAAGGCAGGACTAGATGGCTTTATTGCTTTATCAAGCCGGAGGAGACTTGAAATAATATTACGCCTTCTCATCAGCATGATTACGCTACATTTATGAGGGCACCGCACCAGCTAAAAACTTGACGGTTTTAATAACGTCAGTCAAGTTAATACACGGTAATAATAGTAATGAGGGAGGCAGTCCAATGTAGTCAACTTTTATTCCCTTGTGATGATAGGGATGATGTAATGACGAGCAAGAGAGGAGAGATCCGACTATACCCATTCCGTTCAGTCCATCTACTGAAGAAGGAAATATCAGTAAGGAAGGGCTTTGTCTGAATGTGCTTGTATTTGTTTTGAATATTGGAAAATTGGAATGGAAGCCGCATTCAAATACTCATTATTGTTGTCAACTTTAACGAGCTTGATGGGGACCAAGAAGGATGTGTAGACTTACCATTTATTTCTTGCTCTGGAGATATTACGCGATCCCCATCTTGATGGAAGAAGGAGCATAAATGAAGTTGAACTGCTACCTTTCATTATGATTGTACGTGAGTAAGAGTACGGATGGGAAATTGGAGGGACCCGTTCATCATCATGATGAAGATGATCATTACGCTTAGGAAGCCCAATACCAAACCAAGGAATAATAGATTTATACATGAATGAAAAACCTGAAGGATTTTTATATGATGAAATAATTGCTTGATTAGAACAAAACTACAACGCTGACATAATCATTAAAACTTAAAGGGAAATATAACTGCTGATTTTATTTGTACTACGTATTGTGTGAGTGCACACTCATTATATTATTAACAATTAGGAAGAATGTCGCTTTGTTTAAAAATCGTTAAAATAAGCAGCAAATATCATATTTTCTGTTTGAATAGAACTGTAATAATAAGCTTGAGTATGCCTACAAGTAATGTGTTTTGGAACAAAAAAACCTCATCGCAGGTCAATTCCAATACATGCTAAGAAAAAAAATATATTACAAAGCTCCCAATTTGGAAGATGAAGAATGAAGACGATCCTTGAATCGGAATAATAAAGACTCGTTTTGTTTACTTTCCGTGCAAGGAGAAATATGGTTATTTAGAACTCGTTATAAATGCTTACTGATGTGTTCTTTTCCTAGTCCCCTCATTTATTTCCACAAAACTATATACCACTGTATACTAATTATT
>JAQGAH010001276.1:0-16110 GCA_034696885.1 Lepidocyrtus paradoxus
ACATAACATTGAACACTCCGCTTCATGTTCTCTATGACTTCTCAAAATCCCGTGAAAGCATCATTCCTCATTTAACAATAAGTATGATATGATGATGGATGGATGACTAACTCAGGTTTATGCAACCCTCTTGATATTTTGTCTATGGTCGGGTGTAAATGTAAATTCCAGCTCGATTGATTCCAATGGCGTAAGTACACTGCGGAACAATTCGCTGATATGTCTGCGTCCTCTTTTTAGAGGATGAGTAGTTCTCGACAAGATAACACACTTGATTATAATTCTCATTCAATTTAAATCTCTTTCCTGGAGATACTTATTTAGGTGAAAGTCACAAGGGCTGTTTAATTAGAGGTTGAGTGCTACTTAGGAATATATCAACCTAAATTGACTGATGAGAGATCTGTGGAACAATTTTCTAGCTTTTTAATATTTGTGTACATGTAATTAACGAGTTATTTTTGTTAAACTTTAATTTGCAAGTGCCGCAGCCGTCGGTCGTCTACTGCCTACATTATAACATATAAAATTTAGTTGGTTTTAGAAATGGCTCATTAAATAAAACTCAAATAATAGTGATTCTGTGCGGATAACGGAACGGAAACAAAAAAGTACTTTTTTCAGAAGGACTTTATAATTGGAAATCATATTCTTTAAACATGGAATGGAAACTCCGTAAACCAGCAGGTAGGCCTTACTACGAATGAAGAATATAATTACAAGGTTGAATTACAATTAATTTTATTTGGATAAAATCAACATAACACGAAGAATGATTCATTCTAAACGTCGTACCATAAGATTACCATTTTTCATACAAAATCAGTTGCAGAAAAGCTGCTTGAGGAAAGGTTGAGTCATCATACGACATAAATTTAAGTGAGAGTGATTCTGAGTAGTGATTAGTCATCTGAATTTTCTTGGAAAACCAAATCTCACCCTTTTAACTCCTTATTTCTGTCACTTCGCAAGTCGCAATGCAATGTTGTAAACTAGCTAAATGGAGAAACAAACAGCGCAGCTCTACGCGTTGCCTGTGCAGACGAATATCCATGTTAGTGCTAAATACCGAATAATGCTGGTTATACTTATACATAATGAACAAGTACTAAAATACAGATACAAATATCTTACAAATTATTGATGACAATCTTAAAAGTCGTTGTAGTGCCATTTGTTAGTATTGCCTTGTGTTCGATGTAGTCATATATTTAAGAATAGCTAAAATAAGCGAATGCAGAAACACCCAACAAGCATTCATTTTCATTATCATTATCATTACATGTAAAAGCTAACTAAAACTGAAATGGCATGGACCATCAAACCAAAAGCCAAGCGTTACGATTTCTCCAATCGAATGATATGATGAGGTGCCCCAGCAAAAAGGTTTCTTTGTTTGCTCCCGAGTGTGTTTTTATTACCTTTGAAAGTGCCATGCAAGCACTTTTTTTAGATTGGTGTTTAAGGTGAAAGGTGAAAACATCATTTAAACATTTTTGCTTCATAAAAGGGGCTTTAGACTCCCCAATCAATTTATGATGACATTGATTGAAGTGAGAAGGAGTGAAATGGATTCAAGTAAAACCTTATTATCCAATACTATTTGGAGTCCTTGAAGCACAAAACATACAAAGAAAGAAGAATCGGTCTGGAGGATGCATTGTTAATGCTGAATTGATCAATGGTGGCACGCAACGACATTTAGCAGACATGCATGAAATAATTACATCAATAAAGTGAAATGCTTACCAAAAACCATTTAGTGTAGAAATCAATCGCACGCAAGGCAGGAAAAAACGTTTCTCAACTTAATTTCCAATCCCCAAGTTTGGTAAACAAACAAAATTTCAATTTCAGAAACTCCTTCAAAACATGTCAAGTTCGCAGTAGTTTTCCTAATCCAGTTTCGGTTTTCTCACATCTATTTTTGTGGATGACAGGATGCATAATATGTAAATGTTAAAAATGGGATGATGTTTGTGGATTTTGCATACTTATCCTAAATCGTCATTTACCCATTGTCATGCAATTCAATTGAAAATGTTTACACATTTTTCTCCACCCCTTCATTTCATATTCATTATTCCATCTCACCATCAGATTCGGCTTCTGACCCCAGCTCAAATACGTCAATTACTAAATTAACATCCGGAATCAAGATCGTTTTTACTATTGCGACATTTCCTTGTTATTTTGCTTTTACGTATTTATAATAAATATTTATGAATAGGAATCATGATCCATTTGCTATCTCATCTTGTATCTGCAGACCCATAAATGCATACTCTAGCTGTGTCGGAATACCTTCTGGTGCCGGTAGCTTCCTAGTTAGACTAGATAGCGCCAGCGCCAACTATTTTTTTCTTTTCATTTCAACTTTCTCCAGTATAAAACCACAAAGACCTTCACCAATAAAGCCCTCATATATATGATCAATGATTACTACGAAATGATTTGTTATATGACATGACATGATCGCCTCGTTTCATACCTTTAACGCTTCCTTTCACCTTGTTCCACTTTTCCTTTGGACATCACACCACCAAGTCCTCTCCAATTCCCTTCCAGTCCATTTACAACCGAAAAACAATTGTCAGCTCACATCCGGTCTCACTTTCCCCCAAACAGTATTTTGACACGGCATAAAAAGCCGTCTTTTCCCTTCATCCTTTACATTTCCATTCCCCTATTCTGGAATTTCCCAGCGCTTTTGCAACCGTTGCATAATGCCAAATACCATATAAGCATAAATACATGTGCAGTACTAGAACAGATATTGCATGATGCATGATATGGATAGGAAACCATTTGATCCTTGTACTTTGCACCTATGCATTAGCCAATACATGGTAGGCATCTGCTCTTTACACCTCCATACCTATCTATATATATCAGTCGGTCGGAACGGTGCTGACTTGGGATATGCATGGCTATTAGTGCAGGTTATACGGTAAGATTTTTTACACCTCTCCTCCGCTCAGTCACAGTCCATTTTATGTATATCCTGGCCTCTGGAACTGTTTCTCTTTCTATATCCCACCACTTTTCTCTACTAATCTGGCCCAAGTCAATTCTCTCTTCTCTCACCTCACTAGTCTCATTTGTGGGGGGTGTGACCTGCTGACAAAAACAACAACATCAAAGGACCGAGCCTAAAATTCTGGGTTTTTAGATAGCCATTAAATTGGCCAGGTGTTAAAAAGTTAGTGAAGACTGCCTCCGACCTTGTTAGCTTACCAGAATTTTAGGAGGACCACACCCACCACAAAATCCCCTGATCCGGCTCCCCAGAACAGTCAAATTTTTCTATAGTTCAACCTTGAGATTTTTTATATAAGTATATATTGATAAGCAAATTGATAAGATGTTGTCTACACCCTCTGGAATTTAGTCAAGTTGGAGTTGGCCAACTGTTTAGGGCTCTTCATTTGTAGTGTATGACCCCCTTTATTATTTTAATCTCCCGATCGTATCCATTTAAACCGACCTCTCCCGTCCTTCTTATCAGCGACCAAAACAACTGTTTTTTATCACCGATAACCCATAGATAGCAAGCGTAACCAAGTGCAAAGAAAAGTAATTGGCAAAATATAAAAGTTCGCTGGTAGATTAATTATGCTGAGCTTTAAACATTTTATCATTTGAAGACAACGTTCGTCAACAGTTTCCCTGATTTTTAAAACGTGATAATTGTAGTCAAAGCTAAGAGTAAGTATAAGCGTTAAGATAATAGTAAAATTATTATATTATTGATAAGAAAAAAAACTACTTCTAATCATGTTGATTTATATTAAAAGGTATTTATTTAATTTTAATTTTTTTTTTAAATTTCAGTGTTCAACGTGGTCTCAAGTCTGACAAAACATCTGTTCCACTGCCTTCTGCTGCTGATAGTCATCCTATTCTTTGAATGGATAGCAGGGGGAATATGGGTCAGCGAGGTGGAGCATATAAAGATCGAGCTGATGGATCCATGGTCGGACTACGGCATCCCGGTCACTCTGGTGCTGTACTTCTTGCGAATCTTGACATTCCTAGCCTTGCCGCAGGTAATCTTCAACTTCCTCGGGCTGGTCCTGTTCAACGCGTTTCCAGACAAGGTTATTCTGAAGGGATCCCCGTTGCTGGCGCCATTCATTTGCATCCGTGTGGTGACTAGGGGGGACTTCCCCGACTTGGTCAAGAAGAACGTGACCCGTAATCTGAATCTTTGTTTGGACGTCGGATTGGAGAATTTCGTGATGGAGGTTGTCACTGACAGAATGATCCCTGGCTTAAACGAGTTTCCACGTGTGAGGGAAGTGGTTGTGCCACCAACGTATGTAACAAAGACCGGTGCCTTGTTCAAAGCTAGGGCACTACAGTACTGTCTCGAACCGGATGTCAATATTCTTTCGGATCAGGATTGGATTGTGCATCTGGACGAAGAGACGATCCTCACAGACAATGCAATACGCGGAATCCTCAACTTTGTATATAATGGAAAACATCAGTTTGGACAAGGCGTAATTACTTACGCAAGTGACTTAGTAAGTCCAATTTGAAGCAGCATTGAAAGCTAAAAAAATAATAATTACATCATTCTTTACAATAAATTTATTATCATTTTCTCATAGGTGGTCAATTGGTTGACAACATTGGCTGACAGTTTCCGTGTTGCTGACGATATGGGTAAGCTCAGGGCTCAGTTCTACTTGTTCCATAAACCCTATTTCTCATGGAAAGGATCCTACGTCGTCACTCAGGTAACTATGCTCTTGGCTTGTTGCTTTCACTCAATTTAAAAAAAAACGTTAGCTTGCCAGATTTGGAGGTTCCATACACATTTGAATATTGAAAAGCGATACATGAAATTACGGGAAACAGTTTAGTAGTTTACATGTGCAATTACTCTTATGTGCATGTGTAACCTCCTCTTCTCAAGGGATGTGTATATGTTGTAGGGTTTCAGTACATGGCATGACTCTATTGTTAGACTATTGTTTTCGTCTGATTTAGGCTGCCGCCGAAAAGAAGATAACCTTTGACAATGGACCAGATGGCTCGGTAGCTGAAGATTGTTTCTTCGGAATGAAAGCCTTCTCACAAGGGTACAGCTTCAACTTCATTGAGGGAGAAATGTGGGAGAAATCCCCCTTTACCATATGGGACTTTCTTCAGCAAAGGAAGCGGTGGATGCAGGTAGCTTTCTACTTTACAATTAAGCTGTAGTGTTTACTGACGAAACAAGATTATAAAATGTAATTATAATTTTCATTTTTTTGTTGTTGTAGGGCATCTACCTCGTAGTACATTCGAACGGTCTTGCCTGGAGAAACAAGCTCCTTCTCGCAATCTCTCTGTACTCTTGGATTACACTCCCACTCAGCACCTCCAACTTGGTCCTGGCAACAATTGCACCAATACCTTGCCATCAACTAGTCAACTTCATATGTGCCTTCATTGGCGCAATGAATATTTATATGTACATATTCGGCGTGATTAAGTCCTTCTCATTACATCGCATGGGAGTTGGGAAGCTAATCTTCTTCATCATCGGTGCCCTCCTCACGATTCCTTTCAATATCCTGGTGGAAAACGTTGCCGTCATCTGGGGCCTCTTTGGCAACAAATATCACTTTTATGTTGTCAACAAGGAGCTCAAAGACCAGTTAACTACCGTTTAAAATCTCAGATCTGCATTTTTCTTAAACAATGTAAACCTAATGCGATACTATTTATTAGGGAATGCTAACTAAATTAAATCACTACTCACTACAACTACAAATCTTCTGTATATCAGCAGTATAATAAGTACAACATGAATGTTGCGAGTCCTCTGTCAAACGTATGTAAAAGATGAATGTGTGAAACCACTAATTTCTATATTGTAAGCTTGCATTGTATCAAGCCACTCATGTCTGATTATAAATTGATTGGATTTTTACGTTGTGTATAAAATTCCTGTAAAAGATAACTTATTGATATTTTAATTGTTTTATTATTATTATTGATATTAGTCTACACATATTTCAGCAAGCACACCAAAATCATTCAAACACCCATGACTTTTCTGAAGAATATTTCTATGAGAACAATTAGCGAAATAAATTGTTAAATATACACTGCTGACTGACCAGAACAACTGCGCGTAGTCAGAATGTTCAATAGACATTAGAGTAAGGCTAAATAATTTGCTAGTATTCGTATTTATATGTCGAGCCAAAGTAACCCTGACATGTAGTCAGGTGCCCTTAACGAATTTAATTGTAACTGCAAGTAACTCCTATCCAATATTAATTTTAGGCTTTGTATCAACAACCATGTTTATTGAATTCGTAGTCCTGAGGTAAAATGAGCAACATTTCGGAAATTAGTACGGTAACGGTACAGTAGGCACATTTATGATGACATTCTTGTACTGATCACTCGCAGAGTCCTGTAGATTTGTAAAATAAGATGGTAAAACACCTAAGTTAGTTTTTCATGAGAGAAGTTAATATGCCAATGAAAAAATCTCTGAATCAGTACCTTTATACCAAATATATTTAACTAAGTCACTGATGATATGTAATACTGGAGTCAGTGAAAGGCTACGCAAGGGACGATACGGTATAAATTGCTCGTAAATTATAAGTAGTCACTAACTAATTGACACCAAAGGGATTGGATTTAATCAGATAACCACCATAGCTAATATTTAACTATCCGAGATGAACAGTACATAAAAACACGTTTCATTTATATGTGTTGGACTTGTAAATACAAATAGTAGTTACTACACATCTGCTTCATTTAACTATTATACTTAATTATCTTGTACTGTCCTTCCACTGGCTTTATGACATGTGTAAAAGAAAAACTAACATTACTTTATCATCATTCTTCAATTTACTATCTAAAAAATGACCTATACACAAGTTGGTATTTTTGATTGTTTTTTTTTGTATCTCCTCCTTAACCGTTCTATTTACAAATATTTCATAGTATTCCATTATTGTAGCCAGTATTTGAAAGAAGGAAATGGAGTTTTATGCATTTGAAGTACTTAGCAAGTATTATCAAAACTTTTTGCTCTTGTGTTGAATGACAAAAAAAAACAAGTGTCATGTTGTTTTTGAGGCGGTGCATGAGCAACTATTTTTTTGTTTCCAGATAAAATTAATTTATTCAGTTATTGTTATTATTGTTAGCATGAGCAGAATTAGGATGAAAACGTATTATCTTTCGAGTCAGCAGATTTAAAGTTATATTTGTTCCGGATTTCGCTTCGCTTGAAATCCAGTCTGTATATATAGTTGTACTATAAATGTATAATTTTATTCGAATTCGCCAAGAGAAGATCGCTCTCGAAAGTGCTGGTTAATTAATTGTTATTAGTTAAGGAAAGATGATGGGGGATATTAGCAACTGTTGTGTACTTTATTAGTACTTAATAATAATATGTTTAAAAATCAACCAAGCTATATTATTCGGTGGGAGTTTTTATAAATTCAGACACTTAATTCGAGAGTTTTTCATTCAGCTCCACTACTTTCCCGTAATCCATGTCACAATCAACAACACAACATCCTGATTAATAGCTCTGAAGTAAATCTTGTAATGGGCGTAACTTGAACCAATTTCTTAGTAATTGTAAGTATGAATTTAATTAAGCAAACCCCACGCGAAAAAGAAAACAGTTGGAAAAGATCCTCAGTGTCGTCTCGTCACACGTGATACAGAATTTTATAAAAAAAAACAAATAAAAAAGATTATTATTATGACTTAACTACTTTGAAGTTAATTTCAATCAAACTGAACTTCATGAATGCATTCATAAAAGTGCCTAAACAAAGATAAGTTGCGAGCTGGACAAAGCTCCCTCTGGAGGGTAAAGGCGACACTTGCAACTGTCCCTTCTTGAGCAGGTATAGGTAGGTTGACCAAGGCAGGCAGGGATGCATGACGTGGCATTGGGATTGGATATGGAGAATTTTCTGAAGTTGCACGAATGAACTATGTGATAGGAGGCCTGTCGAGCAAGGAATCAGTCAGTCTGCAGAAGATCTGGATGTATCATCCCTCTCATCTGTGATTGTCTTGCTTGTTGGGAGCATTGAACATTTGTAATTCAGCCTCAGCCTGGGTGAGTCGTGCTGTTCCGGCGTTAATCCACATTTAAGATTTAACTCAATCCACCTGTCTACAAAGCAGCGGCATTTACTTTACGCGTGTCGTGATGTTCGGAAAGAGGTAGTTGGACGTGTTATGTTCGAAAATAGGTATTATAGACAGTGAAGTTGTATGAAGGTTCGAAAAGGTTGTAGAAAACTGTGAACTATATGCTGTCACGTGACAGCCACCTCCGAGTTCCCATATTTCACTCGATTCTCGTTTTGGAGCAGCGACCATGCACAGTGCGTTCACGAGGAGCCATGCGTTGGCAGCTTATACTGTGAGCGTCTTGGCCGGTCTCACATTCGCTTGTTTTGTGACAACTGCCTTTCGCGACTACACCGCTGACACGACGATAAACACGGTCACTGTCCTTGTGTAAGTACAAATGTCATTTTACTGAGCTGTGAGGAGGTTGATGCATTGATCATGGGGTGTTCGAAATGAAAGGGATCTAGGATGGTTGACGCCTACAAAATATATATTACATATTACATTCAGATGGCAAATGACTGCAAAAAATGTAAAAAAAAAATGAAAAAATTCCATAAAAAATCATTGCCATTTTTCTGTCTTTGTCGGGAATCGGGAAATTCCCAATTTATTTGTGCTATTATTACTGATGTTAACATTTCGACCACTCCATGATCCATCTATGATATAATGAAATATGTAAATACCTGTTACATCCATACTGAATCGATATAATAAATTTAGAGTTAAATATTATTCTAAATTAATAAATCACTTTATTTTGAATATTCAACAGACGCAATGTTCCAGACTACAGTGCATCCCGGGAGAAGAATGATATGGGATTTATGATCTTCGACCTGAAGGCTGATCTCCGACCTTTGTTCAATTGGAATGTGAAGCAACTGTTCTTGTATCTGACGGCGGAGTACGAAACCCCCAACAATAAGTTAAATCAAGTTGTGATCTGGGATAAAATCATTCAGCGTGGGGAAAATGCTCTGTTGGACCACAAAAATATTCGTCCAAAGTATTACTTCTGGGATGATGGGAATGGATTGAGGTAAAAGACATATTGATTGTTTGTGGATTAGCTAAATATGCCACTCTATCGAAATAATTGGTAATTATGAATTACAAATTGTTTGTTTTAAATTATTTCAGGGGGAACAAAAATGTGACGCTGACGCTGTCCTGGAATGTGATTCCCAATGCTGGCCATCTACCTAATGTTGTGTCAAGAGGCGGTCATAAGTTTAGCTTTCCAGATGAATATACAACCACCAAGATGTAGCGTGAAGCCATTCATTTAAAGCTCATTTCCGATGTTTCTTACTATAAATTTACTTTGCAAGAATTATTTATATATATTTACTTCAGGTTTAAATATGTAATATTATGCATAATAAAACTTCTTGAGTGATTTTTCCATTTAAATTATAGAATAATTCTAAATGATACTAAGAATTTAATTATTTGCCACTTGTTGTGCTCGTAAGTTAACTATTTATAACGCAGTGTGTCGTGTACAATTGAAACGCTGTAGTTTTGCCGAGAAATTGAATAACGAAATATTATTTTCCAGTTATTTTTGATTATTACTTAAATAGGTATGTCATTCTTCTTTTATTCATCTTTTCATTGTGACATTTCATTATCTAAACATAACAAAACGATTAACTTATCATGTACTGTAGTCTTTTGACTGGTAAAAAAGAATGTAACCGGTTTCCGATGACTTTTGCACGTTTGATGTAAGCCCGTAAAAGTCTTCTATTGCTGATGCATCGATTTTCTAAAGGGAGTTTCCAAATTGCAGGCAAATTAGTTAGTTGTAGTCAGGGATTTATAAAATGCACTCCATAAGCTAACATTAAACATACTTATAGCAACGGAATTTAATTAATTAATTAATTAACGGCATACTTACATCCACCATATCATCATCAAACAAAAGCCAAAATCCGTGACTTTTAACAATGCTGATATAATGACCCCGGTTTGGGCCGGAGCCGCAATGAATCACAACAGCTACCAGATCATACAATCTGTCTGGGTTTACAGCGTCGTCCGACTGAAAAACATCATGAAAAACATTTATTAGTAGCTAATTGAAACTATTTGTCATTTTTTAAAACACCCAAATTAGCTTAAATACCATACCGTGTTGAAAAGGCGAAGCTCCAATGGGAAGACAACCCTATGTGACACTTTAATATGTCGGTTATACTGCTCAACATATTTGAACCGCTTCAAATGCAGGGCTAGGATTACAGGTAACTTTTTGACACGCATTCGCTTCTGTTAAACAAGTCATACAAAAGTTAAAGGTTAATTTCAGATTAGCATAATAAACATCGTACCATAGAAACTAATTTAGCGACTTCAATTAAGATAAAGACATAAAGTTCCATTCCAACTTGAACTCTAATTTTAGAACGACTTGGTAACATTATAAGTACTTAGGGATGTTATGCTTTACTCACCTGCGCCTCCTGATAGCTACAACAATTGTCACATTTGAACTTGTTGTCACCGCACAGCATTTCCATATTGCTAAAACATCGTAAGCAATGAGTGATACTGGTATTTTGGTCTATATCAACTTGAAGGTCAAGGAAATCTTCATCTTTGCTGCTCACCTGTTTAAAAATATTTTAAAATAATGCATTAATTCAGCCAATCTTTTTAAATATATAATAAATAATTAAATTGTCATTTCTTAAATAAAATAAAATAATTTACCGTTTCACAGTTCAGACATCTGGTTTCACTGGTAAGAATCCCTTGAAATATTTCATGCACCCAAGTCGGCTCCTGGTTCTTGGAGTCCTGGTGATCAGGGGTAGTACCAGACTTGTTAAGTTTAGTGGTTTGACTCTGCCTCTCCGCAAGAATTATCTCATTAATTCGATTAATTAAAAAATTCAAAAACTCGTGAGCATCCTGTTGAAGGTAATTGTCAAACTCTTCCTTCTCCTTTCTCAGTCGGGCGATAAACTTTTTCGGAGCAATAGAACCAACTTTCTTCTTCTGCGTCGTGATCGTATAGAAGAGATCAGCTAAACATGAGAGTAACGTCTCTTTGGGCCGTTTGTTCTTCGCCTTATATTCTAGGACCTTCTCCCGGAACGGCTTGCAGAAGTACAACGCCTGGAGCACCGAATTACTGTAGCACGTATTCCCAAACTAAAAACGAAAATTGTACCGATTCGCAATTAAAATGACTTTACACAAAACTGATTTTCAACAATATTAATTTGATTTACGTAATTATCAAACTTTTTGTGAAACTTACATTGGCCAATCCAAAGAACCTCTCATTGTTTGGAAATTCTAGCCCAATTTCCTTCTCCAACTGTGAGGCGTTTGTTCCCTATAATCCAGAAAGAAATGCAAACCCAACACAATTAATTATCAGTTTAATCCACCACTAAAAACATGGTAAGATTGTAGTTGAACAGGTTTAAGAAAGGAAAGCTTACACAATACATCATGTATTTACCATGATCTGATATAAAATTGACTGGTTTCTAAAATCAGAGTGTCTCCTTTAGGTTGAAGGCACTCTATTCGTAATTACTATTAAAACGGGAGCAACACTCATCACTCAGACACCACCACCGTCAATCATCTTATTCATCTTACGTGTCTATAAAACATCCACTAATCAATTTCAGCATTAAGTGGTACATCCGTACGAACAACCGACAAACAAGATCACAAACCAGACAATCAGTCAGTTTTAATGCGCAATTATGATTATTATTATTGCTCTTTAAAAGTATTATTGGTTGTCCTTCACAAATTATCCACAATCTTTGTAGTCTTATCAATCCGCCACAACCTAATTTAACAGCTGATTACGACTAACAATAATGACGAAAATAATCAGTGGCTGTCTCTCAATCAATGACATTTACGTAATTTAAGTTCCAAGCAGTCAACTTTTTTATTGCTGATATAATAATACTTTCTAATAAATGGGTGAAAACAATTAACTAAAACTATTGTATTATTATTTTAAAGTCTTTTTTAAGACATTGAATGACGTCCACCTCCAATCCATTTTTTAAGACAACCGGACTACTCACACAACTTATTACTCCCGTTATCCTACGGAAAAGCTAGCTTATCGCTAATTAAATTTACACAGAGCTTATATGCATAGGATAAGCCTTCATTTCCAAACGGTACTGCACTCTCGGAATGACACTGAAATGAGGAAGAACTGTAGTAACTTCTTCGAATTTCCTTTCCACTTCCCAGTCAGTCTAGCTAGTTATTTTACCCAGTCCCAGTAACAGTAATCAACCCAAAAAACAGGGAGAAAGTGGGAAGGAGATGGGTAGATAGAGGAGACAATACAGTCTGCTTTTTTATGTGTATCAATGCAGAAATGCGATGCAGCGATATTGGAGGGTACGGAGGTGATGCTGATGATGATGACTTTATGATGACTTGGTTTGGTGAGATAGATAGATGGCTTGTTATGGCTATGTTTTGTTCTGACATGATGACTTGTATCGCAAAAGTAAGGATAAAATGCAGCAGAAGCGCAGCGTATAGTGTTGTCTTAACGCTGCACTATCAACTTTTACATGCAATTGCAAATCTCTGCTCTAGCTGGAGTCGCTCGCTATTTGAGAATGATGAATTGATGAGCATAGTTTTTAAAGTAGAACTACTTTAAATTATCCTTCAGGTTTTTGCTATAAATGCGCCATTGCCAATAATAAATTGTAAGTATATCTTGATGTTTCGATGCTCAAGTCGATATATCATTAATGAAAACATTTTATCAGTTATGATTTTAACTCATGATGAGTCATCATCACTTATAACTTTCAACGAAAATGATAGAAAACATTCCACAAAAGTCATAAAACTCAGAAGTGAACGAAGCATCTTTACTATCTAACAGTACATGTTAAGCTATTAGTTGGTAACAAAATACAAATGCTAAATATTTCATACTTGGTGCGGTTCTCTATTGTCCAGACTCTTTGATGGGAAAATTTCATATTCGCGATTTAAATGAAAACACTAATTGGATTTGAAAACTTTAAACTAATTTACTAAATGTATGTAAAAAAAATGCTTCAAAAAGCAGCAGCAAATAGCAAGAGTAACGTACATCTACAATGGGAAGAGTACTTACCCCGCCACCTACCAACTAACCAATCCAACTCCCTCCCTCACACTTGATCAGGGTTTATAATGCAAAAGCCAAATCCTAGGCCCCGGCTGGTTGCCGACTATGATGATGAGATGATGATGATGACCACCCTTCAATGCTAACAATCGATAGCGTCGCTATGCATACAGCACAACCGCAAAGAGCAATCAGTCAAGCCGTGCATACCCATCTACACTACCGACTACTAGACGAAGGATAGGCATTGCCTTACCTACATAACATGGGATGGGGTAGGAAAATATGATATGCATGGGATCAATCATCCCATCGTTGCCCAAAGTGGAGGAGCGAAATTTCAAAGTGGAAACAGAGTGGTGCTGCTGCTGAGGCAGAGTGCAAGAGCATAGCATTGTATTATCGGCAAGCGTGTGTGGTGCGGTGTGCCAGTCAGTCACTTCAACATTCTCTTCTCAACTAATTTTTAGTGTGGCTAGAAATCCTTCCGGATAATTGTTGATAGTGTCAATTAGGTAAGCACTAGTTTAACTTTAATTGTGCCCTACATTAGGAGCTTCACAGGGACGTAGTTTATTTTACAGTTTTGTAACAAAAAGTTGATTAATTCTTTGAGAATCTAGAGGTGATAAGATGGTTTGTGAAGCATGGGGTGGTGGGTGGATGGGCTTTGGATTGGAGTTGGCTAATTGTTACTGTGGGGTTGGAGGAGGATGTGTGGAGAGTAGTTATGTAATTGAGGGATTAGAAAGTGTTTGAAACTAATTTTGTTTTGTTTTTTGCTTGGCCAGGTGGAATTTAAAAAATGACTAATCCTAAGGGTTATCGTAGGGGTACGAGGGATCTTTTCTCTCGTCCCTTCAAGAAGCATGGTACCATTCCTCTTGGAACCTACATGAAAGTGTACAAGGTCGGGGATATCGTTGATATCAAGGTAAGATCAAAGTTCATTAATTTTTAATGATGAGATGTCTTTAAATAAAAATAGGGTTGGAATGAGTTGACTGTGTGGGAGTTAATGTGATTTATTTTTTTAAATTGATGTGTAGGGTCATGGTGCGGTTCAAGTAGGTATGCCATACCGGTATTACCACGGGAAGACCGGAAGGGTCTACAACGTTACTAAGCGCGCTCTAGGAGTTATCGTTAACAAGCGTGTCCGTGGCAAGATCCTCCCCAAGAGGTGAGATAATTTAGAACTGCGAGTATTATTATATGTATGGCATGGGCCTCAAGTTGGGTTCGGTCATGTTAATTATCAGTAATGGAACTCCATGGGTATAGTATTTAAAATTAATATTTATTTTTGAATTAACCCATAGGATCAACGTCAGGGTCGAGCATGTCAACCACAGCAAGTGCCGTACTGACTTCTTGGACCGTGTCACCCAGAACGAGACCCTCAAGAGGGAAGCTAAGCAGAAGGGACTCCGTGTACACTGCAAGAGACAGGTGGGTTATGATTCGTGATTGATTGATTAAATATCAATTCATGAATTCACAATTAACATCTAAAAAATGACGTTACGTTTGAGGATTTAACCTAAATGTTTTCTTGGTTTTTTTGTTTAGCCTGCCCAACCTCGACCAGCCCATTTTGTGTCGTCAAGAAATAATGAGCCTGTTCTTCTGCAGCCTATCCCGTATGAATTCATCGCTTAAGTAGAGAAAATCTCTGTATTGTTATAAAAGAGAATTTATACGTGTCAACGGTCTGCTTTCAGTAATAAAACGATCATCTTTCTAAATATTGATTGTGTTTTGAGCGTGTTTTTTTTTCTTTCTTTAGAGAACTACCTTAATTTACGGAAATTATAAAGTAGTAATTATACGTTTAGTTTAGTTCATTGGATCATTATGTAATTTAGTATTTTCACCACATTTTATCGGATTCGTTTAAAAAGTCATTCCATTTAAAAGCTGTCGGTTTGATATTTGGGACAATACTTTTACAGCACTAAATTCTAACACTAAATTATTATTATAGTTAACTTTTATATTTAACAGATACAGTAACACGAAATTTAATTAGCAATATTATCTAGTGCATTGTTAACAGTCATCATTCGATCGATCACAGAAACCAGAAAGACTTCACTTTCTCCCAATGCAATATCATGTTTTAACTAGCGTCTATAGCGCATAATAGATGGAGAGAAAGTCTGATATTTTATGTGATCACCTTTTTGGTAGAATGGGTCAACTTGAGAATATAGGCTATAATGCTGCTACGTATTTCATCTCTTACATTTTACATAACTATTTGGTTATTTTTATCTTCTCAAGTTTCGAAATTACTATTCCTGGAAGGCTCATATTTCCCTTTTCCACTAGCTACTTAATTTGTCATTCCCGTATTGATGCAAACATCATTATGCCAATCATATAATTATCTGAAGTCGACCATACGCTGAAGGCTCACTCCTAGTCTCTGCTTTCACTGGAGCAAGATGAGACTGTCGCAACGGAACTCGTTAGCCAATTATATTACTACTCGTTTTTCATTCGTGTCCCCAACGTCCCAGTTCTAGATGACAGAAGGACTTTCTCGTATCGTTAAGCATATTATGTTGAGAGAAAGGGACCCCATAAAAACACTTAAAAAATCCCTTGTCATATGCACTATAGCACCATTTGCAATTTTAAACTGAGGGCAGGGACAAGAGGGGGGAACGGATTTTTAAATGGGAAACCTCCAGTGTCAGCAAACGACGCAAACGTGTCACATTTGTTTGATTGTGCGATCTAAGGAAATTACATGGCGAATAGTTTTTGAACGTCTAAACTGGGAGCTAGGTAACACATTTATGTGTACATAGCTTCCATCTATTGAAGGCATGAAGATG
>JAQGAH010001277.1:0-16103 GCA_034696885.1 Lepidocyrtus paradoxus
TCAGAGCAACTTTCTATCTCACCGGCAAGTTGGTCCAAACTCGTTTCGGAGGTTTTCAAAAGGGTAATGATTGCATATCTCGTCTTCTTTTTAAAGACCTCCTTCAGAGACCTTCAAAGAATGAAAGCCATATACATACGATGTATGTTACCCTGGCTTCCAAAAGACGAGCAAAAATAAAGTCACTTTGCAACAAGAAACAAGGATCAAAAATGTGACTTGACTTTTATGATGTCACTGGAGTGTCAAACTACATGAATTATTATACTTTAGGCAAAAGTCTGCACTTCACCGTTCATCCATGTTCATTTCCGTGGTTCCGTTATATGTCACTTTAGCCGTCCCCGATAACATAAATAAAGCATCAAATACTTTAAACATTTTCTAGTTTGTGGTTTAAAAATAATCGTACAATGCATTGAATCTTCATTTCATAGTGTTTGTAACTTAAATTATAGTAATTTGGATTAGGATTCAGTAATATTTGTCATAATCTAAAAAATGGCCGATGTGGAGGATGAAGCGCGCCCGGCAGGAGAGATGGAAATTGTGGGCGAAGTAGTACTAGAGGAAAACCGGGATGGGAGCACAATTATAAACAAGGAAGACATGATGGAAGGGATTAGCAGTTTCTCAAGCCGGGAAGAAATGTTACTAGCACAGGAAGAGCAAAACTTGGAGTATTCAACCTCCATTGGTATTTTTGACCTGGTTTTGACAACAGTTCAGACCTATATGGCACGCATACTTTTTCCAAATGACTCGGATGAACTCAGGAAATGGTTGACTGCTCAGGAAATAGACGAGTTGGCCTTGCTCCAAGGTCCCTCTGTAGAATCTTATTTGGAGAACCTGGAAAGATCTTCCAATAACCAGATGTCAGACGCAATCAAGTCCAAGTTAAGGGTATTGTTGGCAGATGACAATCATATTGAATGGAGGCGGCGTTGCCAACAACTCATGCCCCGTCCCGTCCTCATTTCTCGTCACATAAGGCAACTGGAAACAAGTCGAGAAAAGCTGAGAGCCTTTCTAGGCTCGTGGAATTCTTCGGCTGATCACTGTTCTCGCAATATTTTTCTTCTGGAAGATCAGGTAACAGCGTATCGGATCCCGATGGTGAATCATTCAGATGCTGTGCGTGGAAAATTGGGGGTATCCAAAGGTATGCATGCTTGGGAAGTCAAGTTTTCCGGCTCTCTTGGAACACATTGTTCCATCGGGATGGCGTTGGACAAGGCACCCTTAATAAGTAACTTGGGCTATATGTCAATGATTGGAAGTGATGAATACTCATGGGGATGGGATTTGGTTTGGGGGAATATCAGCCATGGGGGAAAGGGTTTGGGGAACTTTCCCTCAACCCATATTTATGATTACACGGTAAAAACAGACTTGCTAGCTTCTGCACATTTTAATTTTTGTAATTTATAAGCATAAGGATTATTATTTTTCAGCCTGGTGACATCATCCGACTCGAATTAGATTGCGATAATGGGAAGCTATCTTATGCTGTGAATGGCATGGGATTCGGAGTGGCATTTGAAAACCTTCCCATCGGAGCTACGTTGTATCCTACAGTGGGCCTTGTTTATGGGAACCTTGAAGTTTCCCTTATTTACTTGGGAGGTCCTTCAACAGCAAAATTCGACATTGACTCGTGTTGTGACGATAACCGTGATAAATTGGGGCGATTGTAACCAATAAAAATTTTCGTGATTACAAAAAAAAACTTTTTTCTTGCATATGCTTATTGCAACAAAATGCTTCATGTCAACCACCGCGTGGTGTTATATTTTTATTTCATGAAATACATACAATAATGATTACGTGATTTGGACGGGATATAGTTATAGATATTTATAAATTAGTGAAACTTTATTTACTTCATTATTAAATGTTAACGGTATGATATTAATTGCAAAATTACATCGAATTGCGAGTCGGAAACTATACATCGAGAAAATAGACAAGTAAATAATATGCTACTGCTGAAAATCATATAGGTAATTATAAGAATGCATTTACAATCAAATATTACATATATATCGTATTATCATATTTCATTTGCATAAAGTGGCGGCGTCTCCGAGAACTCCCTTAAAGTCAAATCTAGTATTTCCCGCATAGTCCCTGCAGTAGTCTGGCACTTCCTTTTCCTTTGATTTGGAAATTACACACGGCTCTGGAAGGGAATGGGGTGGGTGATGAAGGGCCTTGTACGGGAAGCGTTGTCGGGGAAGATACAACGTCTGTTTTGCAGGCTTTTGCAAGAGCATTCCAAAGGCCATGTTGTTCCCAAATCTGGAATGGTTTCGTCCACGACAAGGACAGCAGTTGGGAAGCGGGTCTTTTCCGCCAATGTACAGAGACGCTTCAGCACAAGGATTGCAATGATCCACCGGCTTCTTTACATTGGTTATGTCCTGTATCTCTTTGACAATCTCTCTGGTCCTTGCCTTTGGCTTCCGACAGCTTTCAAAGTCCTCAGGATACTTTCTGCGGGGAAAGCTTTCCTTGGTCTCGGTTATATATGACTTGTTCGCATAGACGTCCCAGTCATTCGGCATCAAAGGAAGTTGTGGAGCCTTCCGATAGCCCAATTGTGTCAAGTTGCCGAAGGACACTGTGTTATCGTTCTGAGGAATCCAAATGGAGCTCCCAATGTTCCATCTTTTCCAAGGTTTTGCTTTCACTGAAGCCCTCCGCACTTCCCAGTTGTGCATCAGGTCAGTTGTGGTTGTGTAGTTTTGGAGGTAGGAGCAATAGTCTTCAGTGTTTCTCAAGAGATTAAAGCCTTCTCCTACATCCTCCAAGGAACGCTGGTACTTGTAAGGTGGAAACTGCTTTCGTGCCTCATCTGGGCAAAGTGGTTGATAGTCTGTCTTGTAGATGGTAGGACCTGTGCATCTGGGGCAAAGGGTCTTGTACTGAAGTCTATCTTCATACCAATTATTGTCCACGAGCACTCGGGTATTGTAAATGGGCTCACGGCCGAATCGTTCATTGGGCTTTACCGTGGGACGAAATGTTGGGATGTCAGATGCCTTTAGTCCTAGTTCTCTTAAGCGATCCGCATCTGGGTCTATCCTTATACTTACAGGCATTTTGCTTATCTGGCCTAACTTATCTACTTAATCTGATAATGACTGAGTTAATGAAAGACTAAATATTTAATATGAGGTACAAGGTATCGTGCCAAAGAATATATCAAGGGAAGATTGATAATCTGTTTTTTGACGAAGCTGACTTTTCCTGGAGAAGTCAAACCTTTTTTTTGTTAATTCCAAGCTGTACGTGGATTTTATGCAATTAGCCCGATTTCTACGAATAAGAAATTCCGGAGGCCACCTTTTTTCTTCAAAACATTTTTATGTCCATTTATAAAACGTAAAAATTGATCCAAGCGCCTTGACAATAAAAATGCGTTCAGTATTGTCATTTGGTAGGAGGTACAATAGAAGGTCACTAGGTTGATATAGTCGGTTCAAAAATAATTTTGAAAGCATAATAAAATGTGGGAAGACAAGCAATTTTATTAACAAAATACATTACAATTAACATAGTTGTACTATGACTTTTATTCTTAATCCCACCACAAAGGCCTAATTTCGCTTTCCAGTTGAGGTTCCCTCGGCTGATAATACTGTTGGGGCATCATTCCACTGTCGTCACCGCCGTATCCAAAAAATGGGTGCCTATATTGACGGATACCCTGTGTTGGAGCAGCTCCACTTCCTCCATACCCTCCAACTTCGTAGAATCTCCCAACACTGTTTCCCCTCCCATTTGTCCTGCTCCCTCCAAGATCACTCTGACGTTGTTTGCTTTTACTCAGCCTCACTAAATTCGATCGCTGGATTTGACCACGACTAAATCCATCATAATGCTCGACGGAGCCTTCATGCATGTCTACAGCCAGTTGAAATACTTTTTTCAACGAAGTACTCCTCATTTTCAGCTCGTACTCTTCATCATCCCTTATGACGTGGGCGTGGGGTATACCTCCCCAAAGTGGGTTAGAGCTACTTCCCTCCCCCAACTGATCTGCTTCGATAATCTCATCTGCTGTGGGTGTCTGTGCAATTTGCTCAATAAAATCTTCATTAAATTCTTCATCCATCACGTACAGTCTCTGCTTTGCCAAGGCTATAGCACCTTCCATCTTTTCAATGCAGTTGTCCAGATTGGCCAACTCTTTCGTGTATGGATAGAGGATTCGAGAGGTTTCCCTTTTATAATAATTATTAGCAAAAATAAATTGCTAAATCATGATAAGTATAACTGCTGTAGCTGAATAATCATGTAATAGCCCAATCAATAAACTTACGCTTTGGCTTGTTCAAGTTTTCGATCCAATCTGTCATTTTCCTGTC
This sequence comes from Lepidocyrtus paradoxus, assembly GCA_034696885.1. Lineage (NCBI taxonomy): Eukaryota > Metazoa > Arthropoda > Collembola > Entomobryomorpha > Entomobryidae > Lepidocyrtus > Lepidocyrtus paradoxus. The sequence goes on from JAQGAH010001277.1 coordinate 4,377, forward strand.
TCAACTTCCTGAATTCAATTTCCATCAGACATGCATCATCCTGAGAGCGCTGGGTAATGTTTGCTAGTGGATTAGCACATTTTGTAATTTTTTGAATGGCCTCCTTCAAATCTTCAATTTGCTTTAGATAGATTTCTTGCAACACTTTTTGATCCCTCTCTGCTAATTCCCTTTGCTAAAAACATATGCAATTTTGATATTTTAATATTGTAAAATTACATTTCTTTCCATGAATGAGTTGAATTGCCAAAAAGGTATTTACCATGTCGGAAATGCTGGAAGGATTAAAATTTTCCAGCTCTCTCTGGGTTTCCAAAATCTGATTTACCAGTAGGCTCCTATTATTTTGAGTTAATAGACCGACCTCAGAAGCAGCATTGATTAAGCCCATGCTTTGCTTCATGATATCATCCAAAGATTCCTTCCTCTCCTGGACAAGGTAACTTTGGTCTTCATCATCATCATCCTCATTGTCCAGGATAACGGTGATGGGTCTCTTAAGGACTTGCTTGTTCCTATTAGGATTGTTTGAGAGGGAGCCGTCGTCGTCATCTTTTTCTGCACTCTGAATTTTTGCATTTGAAACTTTTCTTTCTACGCTGCAATTCTCCTCGCTTTCAAAAACGCTGCTGACGTTCTCCCTCCCGGTTGGATCATTTTCCTGCTCAGCCTCAGGAATCCATCCCCGTTTAAAAGTGGTCTCCTTGTCTGAATACTCAGCTGAGGTGGCTCTCCATTGAGAGATTTTTTCGTTCATGTGTTCAGTAATGACTTCGTCGGAAGTGGAACTCCCTCTTGATTCTTCTTCCAGAAGATCATGTGTAGCGTCTTCCCCATGAATACTTCTAACTTCCTCCATAGAAGGGTCATTTGAAATGAGGCGTTCTTTACTGCTCGACTCGGATGCGATGCCGATATTTCCCTGTCTGTGTTTCGTCCTTGTTACGGGTCGTTGGAGGGGGATTTCGTCATTTGTAGCGGGAGGCATTGCATCATCAACTGATTGGGAAATGTCTTCATTCACCTCAATTTTATTTGTGCGTGAGGCAGGAGCAGACGAGTTGAGGGCTTCGTTGGATACTTCCTTTCTGACATCGGTCTTGGAAGAGCTCAGCGTATCCGAACTTGGCTTTCTAAATATTTTTTAGTTTTTATCAGATTTCATTTTTTTTTTAAATAATGAAAAGTTGAAACAATTTTTGCACATTCAACCTTGTTATAACTGTCGTTGACCTGCTTGCTTTCTCCAGATTTGAGGGCATCTTGGCCGAGTTAGTTGATGATGAAGTTTTACTTTTACATTTTACATTTACTTCATGTTTAGACTTAATCCCCTCTTTGGACTGTATCTTCTTAACTGAAGTCGAGCTGGAAGAAACTAAAGCCTTTGGTTTGACAACAGCCGTTCCCTGCCTATCAGCTTTCTTTTGATCTGCTCGTTTGACATCCTTTTCTTTTGGAATGACTTGACTTGTTTTTGGCTTAATAACTGCAGTACGTGGGACGGCTGGCTTATTCTTGATAGTTTTCTTTAGCTCTGGATCCTCCTTTGCTTTCATCCTTGTTTCAGCAACCTTTTCAGATTTCCCTTCCTTTTCTTTACTGTCGCTTCCTTTCTTCGACTTGGCTTTTTTGGATTCTTCCGAGTTTGTAATTGCCTTTGCGAGTAAATGTAGCAGCTCATTCGTTTTCTCGGGCTCCTTCCCTGCCAAAATCTTTGAGAGTCTTGCATCACACGTCTCACCTGAGGATGCTTCAATGGCTTCAATAGCTTTGGTGAGAAACACCCGCTTATCGTCTGGACTTGAAATGTTCTCATATTTTAACTCATTCGCTGTGAAAACATCCTTCAAAAAGCTTGTATTTGCGATGACGTTGCAGACAATATCATGCAAGAAGCGGAATGGCGGTTTCACCAAATATTTTTCTAATAAGGGGGGCTTGCAAATGTGCTCCCCGAGAAGTTTCTGGGTTATCCGGATAGACCGAAGTAACTTTGGGTCTACTTGGAGTGCGGCCATTGTCAAGTTTTCAAGAATATCAAAATAAAACGTTTCCTTGTAAAATGTCTAGGCATGCAAATACCTCTGTGACAAATCCTTTGCAAAAATACCAATGACACATTCCCTTTTACAAAAAAATAAAAATAATTTATTATTAAACAAATGCAATATGGTATCATCATCGCAACCAACCTGGAATGAGAATCTCTCAGTTATTGCCCGTTCTGCTTTGCAGAATATGTTACACGAAAGTTAAAATATTTATCAGTGCTCTGCATCCTGCATCCTTTTTGACAAACTATTTCCATCTTTGCGCAGTTTTACAATGCATTAGCACAACATGAAATATAAATCCGAAAAATAGATAATGAGAACAATAGTTTAGTCTAGAAGACAGAATTATCCAATTACAATTTCACGAGTAGAAACACAAGTTCAAATCAAGTACATAGCATATGCCAAAGTTCACTTTCTCTTGTCCGAGTTCGGTTCAATAAATGCACATTTTAATTCACATTACTCCTATTTCATTACATTTTTTTTAAAATAAATGAAGCTTCTTTATTACTAAAATATTGGCATCTAAACCTCGTCTATGAGCATCAGTTAATTTTCATATACAATTTAGTTTCTGTCTATCCTTGCCACAGAAGCATTTTGATGGCTAAAATAGCTGAATAAGTACATTTGTGCTTTTCTAGTGCGTGTATAATTAAATATCTATGATTATTACTACTAGAAGTTTTAACAGCAGCCACCACCCTCTCTTATTTGCTTAATCCTTCCACAATACTGAAGGATGACAAATGAGAGGAAGACCTCTTCCAGCTTGGTTTCACTGAAGCAGTAGTCCTCCACCAGGTCATTGTATCTGAGCTTAATATGTTCCATTTGCTGGAATAAGTAGTCCCACGAGATTTTATTGTCCTTGATGACATACTGGATAACATTCCTCCTCCGATCCCGCAAAAAGCAGGGACTGAATACATCCACGACTACATTGCTAAGAAATTTTTTAAAGGGCATTTTAGGTAATTAGTTCTCAGATTTTGAACACTTTGAAAATGAGCATTTTGAGAAGTGGAATGATGCAGTTTTTACATGGGTTTCACCCACTTCGGTCTTACAAGTAAACGAGATACGACTTCTATATAAAAACGACATCATTCCACACTTCACAATACCCATTTTCTGGATCTTAAAAAGAACTAATTCTAACTACCTAAGGGATGAGACATATTCTCGATTATCCGCAAGATCAGGATCCAATTTTATCAGCAGTTTGAAACCAGTCCCAAACTTGTTTTTGAGGTGTGCGGGACTCCCGATGCATTGAAACTTCCCGTCAATCAGCATCGCAACTCGGTCGCAGAGCTCTTCGCACTCTGGAATCCGATGGGAGCTGAAAATGACAGTTTGACCGGCTTTTTTCATGTCCTTCATCAACTTCCAAAAGTTTCGTCTGGCATGAATATCCGAGATAGATGTCTGACAAATACAAGTGGACATGACAAGCTATGAAATACTGACTAATCCGAAGGTATTCACTTGCTAAATTCTAAATAGGTATTGCATAAGGGTAAATACTCACAGGCTCATCAAGGAGGATGATCGGGGACTTGCCAACAAGTGCCATAGCTATGCTTACAGTTCGCTGAATGCCTGCGCTCAGATTTTTCATCCGCTTGTCCTTATATTTCTCAAGCTCTGGAAAAATTAACCAAGCCATACTATAAGAAATCATTTATAATTAAACAGTAGTAAATACTTGTATAGTTTTAATCAATTTTTTTACGTAGTGTATCCAGGAGCCTTCTAATCTCTCTCCTGCTCTCCCTGCTTGTCTGCCCTCTCAAGCTTGAAAATAGCTGAAGGTGCTCCTCAAGAGTCAAGTAGTGTACTGTTGTACTGTCAATATGAGGTAAATAGCCCATCTTCTTCATCAAGATTGACCTATGGTGGATCAAGCTGGAGTCAATGGAATACACATTCCCAAACGTTTCCACTGTTGCACCTGTGAGCAAATTGAATAAAGTCGACTTCCCTGCTCCATTCACTCCCAAGATTCCAAAACACTCCCCTGGATGAACTCCAACGTTGATGTTATGAATGACAGGATAGGTTCCAATCGTCTTGCATAATCTATATGTAACTAGCATATCTTCAGAAACCGTCCCGGATTCCACCATATCCTCCACCCTCAACTCCTCATCATTCACGTCTTCATCCTCCACGTCTGTCTGGAAAGCCCTTCCCCTCATCCCAAGCACACAAGCTATGAAATATTTCCACACATCTGTATCCAAAAGTACACAGAAGAAGGTGAAAAGTACACCGAGGATAAATCCGCTAATCGCCTCATAGAATACAGAGCATGAGCCCACACTACGAATGTTGTGTATGACAGAGGGCTCCCCGTTTATATATTGTTCATACGAATAATTTCTCTTGGACCATGGAGTTCCAAATATTTCGAAACGGTCGTAACAATCCTTAGCGCCCGGAATGAGGGGACAGTTCCTGCAACATTGAACCTCATAGCTGTCCTCCACCTCCTGGGCTGTCAAATTCACATTGCAGTAGTGTTTTGCTCCAAGTTTCGTGAAATGGTTGCACTTTCCGTTTTTTAAAAGAGCAGTGGATATTTTCCGTACGTATGCCGCAAGTGAATGAAATGGATTAAATATCAAGATCCAGTCAATGGTTTTGCTACCCAATAGGTTGGTTGAGGCGAGGTTGGTCCCACGAACTGGGGAGCTGGTGAAATACGGAAGGATTACCCCGAATGTGATTCCCATGCTTAAGAACAAGGAAAATCCGCCAGAAGTTGAGTAAGCAAAATGAGAAAAAAAGTACACCATGGTAGTTCCACAGAAGGCGACGGTGGGCAGCATGGCAAAACGGATGAGGTTGAGTTTGTCCTCGTTGAATTTATTGAGGGCAGCGGCTTCGGGGTAGATGTGGGAAAAAACTACTATCACCCCCAGGCTAATCGTCAGCATGCACAAATCAGCCACTATACATGCTAGCCAGTAGGTCAGGGAAGAGACGCCAGCCATGAGTTTAAGATGCTTCATGTGGCTGATTTTATCAATCATGGGGAAGGCAGCAGCAAAGACAAGGGACAGCGCCCACGAGAGACCGGCTAATGCGCTGGCTGTGTTGATTCCGTGCGAGTCGTCATCGAAATAGGGGCCCGTAAAGTAAGGATGTTGCATGGGATGGTTAGTGGCCCCAATCGATCTGTGCTGTTCTATTTTCTTCAGCAGAATATTAAAATAAGTGTTGATGGCAATAGCCGATGAGTGAAAATGGTAAGGGGAGTAGTGCATTAGGAGTCGGTCTGGGTTTTTGGAATCCGTGCTCAATCCTATAACGTAGTAATGTTGAAGGGTATGGTAGTCCTCTTGAATCAGCGTCCCCGTGACGTCTTGGGTATGGACGATTTCGGCAGCATCCGAAAAAGCTGACTTCATGAGGTCTTCCGGAAACTGGGAATTAAGTTAAAAGAGTTTGGACTAATGATTTAAACAGGAAATATATATATTTAAAAAATTCCAATTGAAAGCGGAATAGTAGTATTGTAGAGTACAGTGTTGGACGAAATAATCGGAACAATATGATATTTATAGCCGTCCGCCGTTAATTCAAGTGGTGGCCCTAGCCTTCCTGATAAGTCAACTGAGGAGCACGTTCGAGCTATGGAAATGCATGTTGTTATCACTGGTAAGATAATCTAAACAACAAGCCACAGTTTAGTATGTGTTTATAAGGAACAAAGTTGCATGTTTATATGGATGGATATCCAATATCAGCAGTAATTACATGGAAAAAAGTGAAAGGTTTGTTTCGTATGCTGAACTGCAATCTATTCTTTAAAATATCCCAAAATTGACGCAGAGACAGTAAGCATCCTTCCAGCTTGGGCTCATCTTCAAAGAGAGCAATACATGGGTTTGTTAAAGTCATTTAAGTGCATAGTGTAAAATCAATAGCTATTGTAGCTTCAATCGTGACTAAATATAAGGATCACCATTATCGTCATGGTCCTCATGTTGTATTTCTTCTTCTGCATCGGGGTCCACCTTGCGCATTAATCTACAATTTTAGGTGGATGTTAGCATTAAAAGGTTATCTTGTTGGATTGGTATCTCACATCCCATTTGATAAGTGTGTAAACTTACGCGAGGAACAGCTCATCCATAGTGGCGTGTGAAACAGAGAATGCCAAAATGCCCAATTTCTCCTTGACCTGAGCAAAGTCTGAAAACATGGCTGACATGGAATTAGCGGAATACACGTCCTCTGGGAGGTTCACGTTGCAAATATGGTCAGCATTAGAACTGAACGGAAATGTGTTCAAGGTAGCACTACAGCGTGTCATAATTAGAAATTCGTTTAATACTATTAGTAATTGGTGGATAGAGATGGATCAATTTGAAAGTAATATAGAACTCAACCTGGGCATTGTTTTGTGAACAATATTTAGAATTTCTGCAGATTCTGGTTTCCGCTTTGGATCAATCGTCATCTTTAATGAGTAGCCAAGGCCCAAATATCGTCGAATGAAGGGCTGCGATCCCATGAGCTCCATGTTCCCTTTTGACATGATCCCAATCTTGTCCCCGTAAAGTTCCGCTTCGTCCATGAAGGCAGTGCTGAAGATGATGGTATGATTGGATCGAATTTTCTGGGTAAAGTTTAATTACATTTCATTACATTTCACCAATCAGATAGCATAATTAATTTAATTTGCACACGGGTAAATCGAAATACCAAAAGCAGATCCCAGACAACTCTCCTCGAATAATAATCCATCCACCTGTGAAATTAATAACATGGTTGAATGTCTTTCTCTGTGAATGAAACGAGCAACAAAACCAGGAATATCAGACATTAGGAGGTTTTACCCGGTTGGTTCGTCCAGAACAACCACTTCTGGCTTTCCAATTAATGCAATTGCCAAACTTAGCTTGCGAGCATCGCCTTTCGATAGGTTCCGAGCATACGTATTTTTCATTTCGTAAAGATTCAATTTCTCAATAAACTCATTCGCCTGGTCATTTACGTCGTCTCCCCTTAAGCCTCGTAACTAACAAAATAATTACATAAGATGATCACAATGGGCAAATTTCAACCTCTGTTTAAAAAGTATCTTTTGCAAGTATTAGGCTCCATTACCCTTGAAAAAATTACCAAATGCTCAAAGGTAGTCAATTCTTCAAATAGTACAGGGGTTTGTGGACACATTCCAGTAATGGATTGGATCTGCATCAGTTGCGTTGTTAGTCTAAGCCCGCCAATTTTCGCATTTCCGGAAGTTGGTGTAATATGGCCTAGTAATTACCGCGCGTAAGTACATAAAACTACTGGCTCCGAATTTAATTAGAAACAACTTGATTTTCAAAGGTAGCATAGTCATCTTACCCGAAAACATATTGAGAAGGGTGGACTTTCCAGAACTATTTTCCCTAAGAATATACATATGATGAGTGAACTCTGTTAAGTAATGCAATTAAATAACCTACTCCTGTGCTAAACTCCTCCGCTTACCCAATAATCGCAACTATTTCCCCGTGGAACAACTTTAAGTTGATATTATTCACGGCCACATTGGTCCCATATCGTTTTGTCAAATTGATCGTTTCCACGACTGGATCCTCATCATTTCGACATGGTTCAATGTTGGGCTGCTCCGAAGTTGATGACGGATCGACGGCACTCCCTACGGCATTATTATTAAACTTTATTGTTTTACGTGAAGCAGCTCCCTTAGCTCCACCTTTTTTCTTCTTGGTTCCAGCACTATCGATAATCATAGATTTGGACTTGGATCGTAAATCTGCTACTGGTATGTTGTCTCGTTGTGAATTAATATTTGAAGCCTTGGACCAAGGTCGGGGCTCAGCGTGTGATTTTCTTGAATTCGCCAATGCCAGGATTTGTGCTGGAGCTACTCTCGATCTCCTTTTATTCTTGTAATAGCTAGACTGTAAATTGGTGTCCTTATTAAATTTATCTTGAAGACAAATGAATAGTTTGAGATGATTAGGATTATCACTGTCATATCTAGTTGGCGTCAGTCTACCTTGAAGATATAATTCCAGGGGTAGGCCGCACCGCTCTTTGAAGGGAGAACGAGATCCAGATACATGGTCATTGTCAAAAAGAAGCAAATTTCGCAGATGGAAACAAGGATGACATATATTAGCTTCATTGGGTCAGTCGGGATGTCTAGAACAACTCCAAAAAATGTCGTTTCAAGAGCTAGCTCCTCGTAGCCGATCAACAGCTGAAAGGTAATCTGAAGGCCGATGCAGGGATGCACGCAGAGTAGGATCTTGCTCCAAAAGGGCAACTCCTTATATAACAGATTGATGTGATAAGCCGGGGCGAGGAAAGTCACAAGGACGAAAGCCGTTGTTGCTGTCATTGCTATTTCCGCTGAAACGGCAAATTAAACTATAAGTTTTATAAACTACAATATTTAAAGTGTCATTTCCTAAATGTCCTCAGGTTCGTACACTGGTGAAAGAACGTGGAAAACATGGAGCAGAGCGCGGCCAAGTTGATCACGTATAGCATAAGTAAAATCCACAGGAGGACTGGGGAGACGAGCTCAAATACAGCTCCTTCCTTATTACTGAATCTCCGTGTCAGGATGAAAACAATCACAGTCACAATGAAGCAATATAGAAGGACCACTGACAAGAGATTCCCTATCCACTGCATTCGATGAGACATCCCTGTCACTCTAAGTATCATCTATTCCAAAACACCCAATTATTTATTTTAGCTGGTTGATGGGGAAACCCAAGTGAAAGAAATAAATCTTCCTGATTTTACCGTCAGCCCACTCTCCTTCTCATATACGATCCGTCGTTCCTCAAAAGGGATCATGAATGTGAGGGCCATAATCAGCACGATTATACAGCTCATCGTGATTGTGACCACTTCTGGCTCTCTCAAAGCATCCTTTATCTTCTTCCCGACGAAATCTAAATCATCATGAGCAGTTTCTGCCTGGATCTCCTCGTCCTCATAATGATACTGGTCCAAATGACGATGTGGCATTTCTCGTAAGGCCAACTGCATTCAGTTCAGTTTTAACATGACATGGAAAATGTTATTGAACATTATTAATATCATATATCATCCTACATCTTATCTGAATGGTAAAATGAGACTATACATTATCTTTAAAACTCTCTATGGTACTGCTTCTATCTAAGTTAGTGATAATCATCCTGTCAATATGGAATTGTAAGGAGAGGAAACCGGATGCGAGGTAACTTTTCGTATCTTGACCAAGAAAAAAACATATTCTAACATTTATCAAGCTATTTATCATCGGCAGCCTCAATTCTGTCAATATGCTTGATGTACTCACAATCCCGCTTATCAAAAATTGTCGGCTGAAGCCAAGCCGTTTTCATTACATGCCTCAACGAATTGTAGTTATGTTCAAGGAGCCTGATTTTATATTTAATCTTGTCAGCTTTCAAATTCGACTCAAATATCACTGCGCCCCGGAAGAGATGAATTGTACGACGATCGTTCTTAAACCTGCTACAGCCCTCCGGTTTGGCTACACAGGTAAGAACACTTGCCTCATCGGGGAACCTTATAAACACTTTGATAAAACATTAAGGAACATTAAAATTGTTTTAGGAATCTTCATATTAGATCATCATAGCAAGTGCCTGCCGAGAGCACATTTTTTTGTACGTAGTATAGTATTTACGTACCTGTTGCATTCGTAACATTTAGACCAGGTTTCCATATAGCGGGATTCCGGAAGTTTGAGGTGTTGAAGAAGAGTGGATTTTCAAATATTTGCGAAACTGTCGCATCATCTGCAACGTAGCCAATATAGCAAAGACCCTTTTCCTTCCGGCACAGAGTATAATTTAGAATGATGTCATCCTAAAAAAAAGGTAACTCGTGGTTTTCAATTCAACTCAAAATATTTAATAATAAATGAACTTTTTTTTAATTTTGTCCTTTACTAACGGTATAATCAGTTCCCCATACGTAGCTATGCGTAGGGAAATAAATTGGAGGGAGTAATTAGATTTTACGAGTAATCTGCGTATTTAAAAATATATGAATTGCATGATAATAATTTATTATCGTACAACTGCTCTATCGACTGGTTTATGGACTGATGACGGTGCCCTTCCAGCTCATCCAGTTTTAGTGTCCGGAAGATAGCAGATGTTGCATTGACTTTGGCCTATAAATGTTAATTATAATTCAGTGACATATTATTCCGCATCCGAAATTACATATTAAATATGATCTTGTTAGTTTTGTTCAATAGTACATTGGTACACTCACCACTATTACAGTGACAAGTATTGGTACAACTATTTCTGCTATTAGAGCGACATATCTCCGCTTCCATACTTGGATATTTTTCCGGATGATGATGCTCAGCTCATATAGCACTTCCCAGAAGGCGAGAAGGGTTGGTATGCACGGTTTGTGGTGAGTCATCGTAAGGTCGATGAATGACTTAGTTTTTCTTAAATTTCATCACTGAAAACCCCAAAATTCGTTTATGCCTGAAATCTTATTCAATCAAAGTTATATAAAGGTATAATGCGGACTCGGTCTGATCAATTGTTTGACAAAATATAGCACAAATTGCAAATTCAAAAAAATAACTCAAACGATTTCTAGGTTGGCTGGTTGTCTCCACAGAAATTATATGAATTCCTCTTCAACTGATTTAATGCACTATGCAGTAGGAAAAAGTTGTCAAGAAAACATGTCTACATGATTTAAGCGATACGAGAGACGGCTTCAGTATTTGGGTCATTCTTTGATAGGTTTTCATACTCTGTATGATAGGTCTGTAGATGCTAAAATACTAAAAGCAAAATTTATAATGACATGAATGTACATATGACTAGCTCCCCTCTCTAGGTTGCATTCAATCATGTCTCAATTCCGATATAAAAGTCATTTATAGTCTTTTCATAAGGATATAGAGTATTTTTTAATACTAAAAACTGAAGAGCAAATCCTAATAAAATTCTCCGCGTTCATATATAAGTACATCTCATCCTCTTTTATGGAGAGGAAATCCCTTTTCCATTTTATTAAATAATTCATGACTGCCTCGCATTTCTCTCCCAGAGTCGAGTCCCCGTATTAGCCAGCACGAACGAACACCAACAAAGAGCTGAAGTGGAAAGGGGAGAGAAAAATGCTTCCAGCGAATAAAGCATAAATAGAGGGGCAGACACATTGCTTTAGCCTAATCATTTAATTCTGTCATCATCATCATATCTCACTATATCACCACCACCATACCATTATCCAAAAAATATTGCGTTGCCGTTTCATGATTTTCACTTTCAGGGAACTATCAATTGCTCCACCCCGCTGGGCTCTGAGAGCTCTTCTGTCAGCCACAGTTGTTGAGCCGGAGCTGGAAAAAATGGGAATGCTAATCGGCTCTTGTCTGCTTATGTTGCTTCCTTACAAAAACATTTCATTTTCATCAAATACGTAACTCCTTCCTCCAGCCTTGGGGCCCCCTTTCCCGTTGGTAATGGAACTGGCTGGAAGAGTGGAATGGAAATGAGAATTAAAAAGCTTCGCTCAGCTCCACTAGACGTTCAGCTTTCATTCATTTTTGGATGTGCCACTCATCTCGTTCCCTAAAGTATATATGATTTGGTGGAATTAAATAACTTTTCTCAATGGACAGGGA